>SZWC01008053.1:2252-75824 GCA_023375785.1 Penium margaritaceum
CCCACACACCTTAGAAGCCAGGCCTAGGACTATATGTACCAGGCTCATTCCTCATTCTAATTACACAATCTGGCCTTAGATGCTCCTCACAGAGTTGTCCAACTAAGGAACAGTATAAAGAAGACACTGGTTGGTCTAAGCCCCAGGAGTTAGTCTTTGACTAGCACCTCGCGCGAAAGTGACCAAGTGTTAAGTGGACACAGTTGCTAGCAAGTGATTGCCTAGGAACTGCTCAGTGTGGAACCGTGATCCTGAGGGTGATATCTTCTCCTAGCTGAAATGCTAGGAGCGGACGGCAGGTGCTATTGTGTCGGCCCTGTTTTCTAGTCCGTTTGCCTCAGGCCGGTTGACAGGCAACAACTGGCAATGCTTCCACAATGCATGGCAATGCCTATAAATGCACGGCAAAGCCTGGCAATGCCCAGGCAATGCTTGGTAATGCCTGGAAAATGTCTGGAAATGTCTGGCAATGCCTGTGCAGTGCCTGGCAATGCCTGACAATGCCAAGCAATGCTTGGTAATGCCTGGGTAATGCTTGGTAATGCCTGGGAAATTCCTAGCAATGCGTGGCAATGCCTGGCAATGCTTGGCAATGCCTGTCAATGCCTGACAATCACTGGGAAATGCCTTGCAATGCCTGGATATGCCTGGGCAATGCCTGGCAATGCCTAGGCAATGCCTAGCAATGCCTAACAATGCTTGGGTTATGCGTGAGAATGCATGACAATGCTTGGGAAATGCCTCGTAATACGTGGGCAATGCCAGGTAATGACGGGCAATGCCTAGCAATGCTTGGACAAAGATTTGCAATGCATAGGCAATGCCTGGCAATGCCTAGGCAATGCGTGGTAACACCTGGGCAATGCTTGGTAATGCCTAGTAATGCTTGGATTGATTGGCAATGCTTGGATAATGACTGGCAATGCCTGACAATGCTTGACAATACCTGGCAATGCGTGACAATGCCTGGCAATGCCTGGGCAATACCTAGCAATGCCTGGCAATGCCTGTGCAATGCTTCGCAATGCCTGGCAATGCCTGATAATGCCTGTGCAATGCCTGGGAATGCCTGTGAATGCCTTGGCAATGCCTGGCAATGCCTGTGCAATGCATGGCAATGCCTGGGCAATGCGTGGCAATGCTCAAGCAAGGCCTCGAAGTGCCCAGGCAATGCCTGGCAATGCTTGTTAATGCCTGGCAATGCATGACAATGCCTAGCAATGCCTGGCAATCCTTGTGAAATGCATGGCAATGCTTGGTAATGCCTGGACAATGCCTAGTTATGGGTGGGCAATGCTTGGTAATACCTAACAATGCCTATGAATGCCTCGCAATGCTTGGGCAATGCATTGCAGTGCCTGGGCAATGCCTGGTATTGACTGGCAATGATAGGGCAATGCATGGCAATGCCGAGCAACGCCTGGCAACGCTTGGCAATGCCTAGCAATGCCTGGCAATGTCTTGGCAATGCCTGAGCAATGCCTGGTAATTTGTGGACAATGCCTGGTAATGACTTGTAATGCCTGGAAGTGCCTCGGCAATGCCTGGCAATGCTTGGCAATGCCTTGCAATGCCTGGGTAATGCCTGGCAATGCATGTCAATGCTTGGCAATGCCTAGGCAATGCCTATACAATGCCTGGGCAATGCCTGGCAATGCCTCGGTAATGGTTGGCAAAGCCCGGGCAATGCTTGGCAGTGCCTGGCAATGCTGGGCAATGCCTAGGATTGCCTGAGAATGCTTGGGCAATGCCTCGCAATGCCTGGGCAATGTATGGTAATGCCTAGGCAATGCCTATCAATGCCTCGACAAAGCCCGGCAATGCCTTCACGTTGGATGGGCAATGCCTAGCAATGCATGGCAATGCGTGGAAATGCATGGCAATGCTTTGCAATGTCTTGGCAATACCTAGGCAATGCCTGGCAATGCCTGGGCAAGGCCTGGTAATGCATAACAATTCCTGGTAATGCATTGCCAATGCCTGGTAATGCCAGACAATGATTGGGCAGTGGTTGGCAACGTCTGGCAATGATTGGGCAATGCATGGCAATGCCTAGCAATGCCTGGAAATGCCTGGCAATGCCCAGGCAATGTTAGGCAATGCCTAGACAATGCCCGCCAATGCATGGTAATGCCTGGGAAGTGCCTGGCAATGCCTGGCAATGCCAAGCAATGCTTGGTAATGCCTTGGTAATGCCTGGTAATTCCTTGGCAATGCCTAGTAATGCATCGCAATGTGTGGCTATGCCTATGTAATGCCAAGCAATGCCTAGGCAATTCCTGACAATGCTTGGCAATGCCTGGCAATGCGTGGCAATGCCTGTGCAATGCCTGGCAATGCCAGGGTAATGCATAGCAATGCTTGGCAGTGCTTGAGCAATGCCTAGCAATGCGTGTGCAATACCTGGCAATGCCTTGAAATTCTTGGCAATGCATGGCAATGTCCAGGCAATTACTGGCAATGCCTGGACAATGCCGAGCGATGCCTGGCAATATGTGGCAAATTCCGGACAATGCCTGTCGATGCCTGGGAATGCCCGCCAACGCCCTGGCAATGCTTGGCACTGCCTGGACAATGCCCGACAATGCCTGGGCAAGGCCTCTCCATGCCTAAGATATGCCTGGTAATGCCTGATAATGCTTGGCAATGCCTGGCAATGCCTGGCAATCCCTGGGCAATGCTTGGCAATGCCTGGCAATGCCTCGCAATGCCTGGCAATGCATGGGCAATGGCTGGCAATGCCTAGACAATGCCTGGCAATGCCTATGGATGCATGGGCAATGCGTGAGAATGCCTGACAATGCTTGTGCAATGCCTGGTAATGCCTCGGCAATGCCTAGCCATGCTTGGGCAATGTCTGGCCATGTCTGGGCAATGCGTGGCCATGCCTGGTAATGCCTGGCAATGCCTGGAAATGCTTGGGCCATTCCTGGGAATGCCTGCAAATGCCACGATAATGCTTGGCAATGCCTCGGCAATGCGTGAAAATGCCTCGAAATGCTTGGGCAATGCCTCGCAATGACTACGCATTGCCTGGCAACGACTGGCAATGCCTGGCAATGCCCGAGCAATGCCTGGCAATGCGTAGGCAATGCCTGGCAATGCCTAGGCAAACCGTGGCAATGCCTAGGCAATTCCCAGCAATGCCTGCCAATGCGTGGGCAATGCCTTGCAATGCATGGGCAATGCCTCGTAATGCCTTGCAATGCCTGGGTAATGCCCGGCATTGCCTGGCAATGCATTGCAATGCCTGGTAATATCTGGCAATGCATGTGTAATGCCTGGCAATGCCTGGGCAATGCCTATGCGATACATACACAATGCATGGCAATGCGTGACAATGCTTGACAATGCTTGGACAATGCCTGGCAATGCCTTGACAATGCCTGGCAATGCCTGTGCAATGCCTAGACAATGCATGGTAATGCCTTGCAATGCTTGTGTAATGTTTGGCAATGCCTAGCAAAGACGGGCAATGCCTGGCAATGCCTAGCAATGCTTGTGCAATGCCTATGCAATGCATCGGCAATACCCGACAATGCCTAGGCAAATCTTTGCAATGCCTGGGCAATGCTTGGCAATGCGTGGCAAAGCGTGGCAATGCCAAGCAATCCGTGGGTAATGCTTGCCAATACCTGGCAATGACTGGCAATACCTAATTATGCATGACAATGCCTGGACAATGCCTGGAAATGCCTTGCAATGCCAAAGAACTCCTGGGCAATGCGTGGCAATGTCTGCGCAATGCCTGGCAATGCCTGACAATGCCTAGGCAAGGCCTGGCAACGCCTAGCAATGCTTAGGCAATGTATGGCAATACCTGGGCAACGCCTGGCAATGACTAGCAATGCCGAGCGATGCCTGGGCAATGCCTGATAATGCCTTTGCAATGCCAGGAAATGCATGGGCAATGCGTGGCAATGCCTGGGTAATGCCTCACAAAGCTTGGCAATGCCTGGCAATGCGAGGGCAATGCCTGGCAACGATTGGCAATGCCTAGAAATGCTTGGACAATGCTTGGCAATGCCTGGCAATGCCTAGTAATGCCTGGGCAATGCTTGGCAATGCCTCGACAACGCCTAGCAATACCTGGCAATGCCTGACAATACCTGACAATGCCCGGCAACGCCTGGCAATGCGTGGGCAATGCTTGGCAATGCCTCGGCAATGCCTAGCAATACTTGGTAATGCCTGGCAATACTTGGCAATGCCTGGACAATGCGAGGCAATGCCCGGTAATGCGTGGCAATGCCTGAGCAATGCCCAAGCAATGCATGGACATTGCCTTGTAATGCTTAAAAATGCCTGTGAATGCTTGACAATGCCTTGCAATGCCTGGGCAAATCCTGGCAACGCCTAAGAATGCCTGGACAATGCTTGGCAATGCCTGGGCAATGCCCGCGAATGCCCGGCAATGCTTGGGCAATGCCTGGCAATGCCATAGCAATGCCTGGCAATGACTAGCAATGCCTGGCAATGCATGAGCAATGCGTGGCAATGCCTAGGCAATGCCTGGCAAGGCCTAGGCAATGCCTGCCAATGCCTGGCAATCCGTGGGGAATGCCTGGCAATGCCTGGGCAATGTCTGGCAATGCCTTGCGATGCCTGGGCAATGCTTGGCAATGCCTGGGCAATGCCTGGCAATGCCTATGCAATGTCTTGCAATGCCTGGCAATGCTTGGCAATACTTGGCAATGCCTATGCAATGCCTGAGAATGCCTGGGTAATGCCTCTGCAATGCCTAGGCAATTCCTGGCAATGCGTGGTAATGCGTGGCAATGCCGTGGCTATGACTGGAAATGCTTGGGCAATGCCTGGCAATGCCTGGCAATGCATGTGCAATGCCTGGGCAATGCCCGGGCAATGCCTGGCAATGCATTGGTAATGCCTCGCAATGCCCGGGCAATGCGTGGCAATGTCTGGCAATGCATGGCAAAGCCAGGCAATGCCTGCCAATGCCTGGCGATGCATGTGCAATGCCTGTGCAATGCCTGTACAATGCCCTGGTAATGTCTGGCAATGCCTGGGCAATGCCTCGCAATGCTTGGGCAATGCCTGGCAAATCCTAGCAAAGCTTGGCAATGCCTGGCAATGCCTTGGCAATGCCAGGCAATGCCTTGGTAGTGCTTGCCAATGCATGGCAATGCATGGAAATACCTAACAATGCATAGCAGTTCCTGGGCAATGCATGGCAATGCCTTGCAATGCCACGGAATGCCTGGGCAATGCCTGGCAATGCCTAGGCAATGCGTGGGCAATGCCTGGCAATGCCTGGGCAATGCTTGGCAATGCTCGGCAATGCCTAGGCAAGGCCTGGCATAGCCTGGCAATGCTTGGGCAATGCCTGGCAATGCCTCGGCAACGCCTGGGAATGACTGGCAATGCCTCGCAATGCTTAGGCAATGCCTGACAATGCCTAGGCAATGCCTAGCAATGCCTTGGCAATGCCTGGCAATGCCTGGGCAATGCCTAACAATACTCTCCAATGACTGGCAACGCCTGGGTAATGCGTGGCAATGCCTGTCAATGCCTGGTCAATGCCTAGCACCGCCTCGCAATGCCTGTCAATACCTAGCAATGCCTGGGAAATGCCTGGCAATGCCTAGCAATGCCAAGGTAATGCATGTCCAATGCCAGGGCATTACATGACAATGCCTAAAAATGCATAGTAATCCCTTACAATTCTTGGCAGTGCATGGGCCATGGCTGTGCAATGCCTGGGCAATGTCTGGCAATGCCTGGCAATGCCCGGCAATACATGGGCAATGGTTGCCATTGCTTGGAAATGCTTGGGAATGCCTAACAATACGTGGCAATGCCTGGACAATGCCTTGCAATGCCTGGGGAATGCCAGGCAATGCGTGGCCATATATGGAAATGCGTAGGTAATGCCTGGCAATGCCTGGGCAGTGCCAGTGCAATGCCTGGACAATGCCTGGCAATGCCTGGGTAATGCCAGGCTATGCGTAGCAATGCGTGGCAATCCCTGATTAATGCTTGGCAAGGCCTGGGTAATGCTTGGGCAATGCTTGGCAATGCCGAAGCAATGCCTGGCAATGCCTAGCAATGCCTAGGCAATGCCTAAGAGTGCCTAACAATGCTTGAGCAATGCCTTGTAATGCGTGGTCAATGCCTGGCAATTGCTGGCAATGCCTGGCAATGCCTGGATAATGCTTCGCAATGCCTATGTAATACCTAGCAATGCCTGGCAATACCTGGCAATGCCTTGGCAATGCCTGGCAACGCCTAGCAATACCTGGCAATGCCTGGGTAATACATGGCAATGCCTGGAGAATGTCTGGCAATGCCTGGCAATGCGTGACATTACATGGCAATGCCTGACAATGTTTGGCAATGCCTATCAATGCCCAGCAATGCCTGGGCAATGCTTGGCAATGCCTGGCAATGCCTGAGAATGCCTGGGCAATGCCTAGCAATGCCTTGGCAATGCCTGGTAATGCATTGGCAATGCCTGGCAATGCGTGGGCAAAGCCTGGCAATGCGTGGGCAATACCTGGGCAATTTCCGTGTGATGTTTTGCAATGCCTGCCTATGCTTGGCACTGCCTGACAATGCCTGGAAATGCCTGGCAATGCCTGACAATCCCTCTTTAATGCCTGGCAATGCTTGGTAATGCCTGAGCAATGCCTGGCAATGCCAAAACAATCTCTGGTAATGCCTTGCAATGCCTGGCAATGCCTTGGTAATGCCTGGAAATGCCTGGGAATGCCTGGCAATACCTGGCAATGCCTGAGAAATGCCTCGCAATGCCTAGACAATGCCTGTGCAATGCTTGGCTAATGCCTGTCAATGCCTGGCAATGCCTGGAAAAGCCTGAAAATGCGTGGCAATGCCAATGTAATGCATGGCAATGCCTGGCAATGCCTGGGAAATGCTTGGCAATGCCGAGTAATGCTTGGTAATACCTGGACAGTGCCTATCAATGCCTGGAAATGCATGGAGAAAGCGTGGCAATGCCCGGCAATGCCTTGCAATGCCTGTACAATGTCTAGCAATGCCTGGGAATGCCTGGACAATGCCTGTCAATGCCTGGGAATGTATGTGCAATGCCTCGCAATGCCTTGGTAATGCCTGGCAATGCCTGGAAATGCCTGGCAATGCCTAACACTGCCTGGCAATGCTTGGCAATGCCTGGTAATGCATGCCAATGCCTCGCAATGCCTCAGCAATGCCTGGGCAATGCCCGGTAATGCCTGGGCAATACTTGGCAATGCATGGAAATGCCTGGCGATGCCTGGTAATTCCTGGACAATGCCTCGCAATGCCTGGGCTATGCCTGGCAATGCCTGGGCAATGCTTGGCAATGCAGAGAAATGCCTGGCAACGCTTGGCAATGCCTGGCAATGCCTGGCAAAGTCTAGGCAATGCCTGGGTAATGCCTTGCAATTTGTGGGCAATGTTTGGTACTGCTTGGCAATGCCTGGAAATGCCTGGGCAATGCCTAGCAATGCTTGGCAATGTATGGCAATGCCTGGGCAATGCCTGGCAATGCCCGGGCAATGCCACGCAATGCCTCGGTAATGCTTGCCAATGCATGGCAATGCCTAACAATGCCTGGCAATGCCTGTGCAATGCTTGGCAATGCCTGGACAAAGCCTGGTAATGCCTAGGCAATGCCTGGGTAATGCCAGGCAATGCCTGTCAATGCCTGGCAATGCCTCGCAATGCCTCGCAAGGCCTGGCAATGCCTGGGTAATGCCTGGCAATGCTTGTCAATGCTTGGCAATGCCTCGGAAATGCCTATACAATGACAGGGCAATGCCTGGCAATGCGTGACAATGCCTGGCAATGCCTGGGCAATGCTTGGCAATGCCTCGACAATACATGGCAATGCCAGGCAATGCTTGGCAATGCCTGTGCAATGCCTAGCAATGCCTGGCAATGCCTGGGCAATGCTTGGCAATGCGTGGCAATGCCTAGAAATTCCTTGGCAATGCCTGCCAATGCCTGAGAATGCTTGGGCAATGCCTGGTAATGCCTGGACAATGCCTGGCAATGCCTCGGCAATGCCTGGCAGTGCCTGGGCAAAGTCTTGCAATGCCCGAGCAATGCCTGGAAATGCCTTGCAATGCTTGGAAATGACTGGCAATGCTTTGCAGTGTCTTGGAAATGCCTGGGTAATGCCTAGCAATGCATGGGCAAGGCATGGTAATGGCTAACAATTCCTGGTAATGCCTGGGCAAGTACGTAAGTGTGTGTAAGTACGTGTAAGTGTGTGTAAGTGTGTGTTTGTGTATAAGTACGTGTAAGTGTGTGTAAGAGTGTGTAAGTGTGCATAAGTACGTATAAGTGCGTATAAGTCCGTTAAGTTCTTGTAAGTACTTGTAAGTGGGTGTAATTGCGTGTAAGTGCATATAAGTGCGTGTAAGTGCGTGTAAGTGTCTGTACGTGCGTACAAGTGCTTGGAAGTGCGTGCAAGTGCATATAAGTGCGTATAAGTGCGTACAAGTACGTGTAAGTGTACATAAGCACGTCTAAGTACGTAATAGTGCGTGTGAAGTACGTGTAAGTACGTGTAAGTGTATGCAACTGCGTATAAGTACGTGTAAGTGCATGTAAGTGCGTGTAAGTGTGTGTATGTGCGTGTAAGTGCGTGTAAGTGTGTATAAGTACGCGTAATTGCGTGTAAATGCGTGAAAGTGCGTGTAAGTGCGTGTAAGTACGTAAAAGTACGTGTAAGTGCATGTAACGGCGTGTAAGAGCGTATAAGTGTGTGTAAGTACGCGTAAGTGCGTGTAACGGTGGATAAGTGTGTGTAAGTACGTGTAAGTGCGTGTAAGTACGTGTAAGTACTTGTAAGTACGTGTAAGTGCATGTAAGTACGTATAAGTGCATGTAACTGCGTGTAACAATGTGTACGTGTGTGTAAGTGCGTGTAAGTGTGTGTAAGTGCGTGTAAGTACGTGTAAGTGTGTATAAGTGCGTGTAAGTGTGTGTAAGTGCGTATAAGTGTGTGTAAGTACGTGTAAGTGCATGTAAGTGTTTGTAAGTGCGTGTAAGTACGTATAAGTGTGTGTAAGTGCGTGTACGTTTGTATAAGTACGTGTAAGTACGTGTAAGTACAAATAACTATGTGTAAGTATGTATAAGTGTGTGTGAGTGCGTGTAAGAACGTGTAAGTACATGTAAGTGAATGCAAGTGCATGTAAGTATGTATAAGTGCGTGTAAGTGCACGTAAGTACGTGTAAGTACATGTAAGTGCGTGTAAGTGCGTGTAAGTACGTGTCAATACATGTAAGTACGTGTAAGTACATGTAAGTGCATGTAAGTGTGTGTAAGTGCGTGTAGGTACGTGTAAGTGCGTGTAAGTACGTATAATTACGTGTAAGTACGTGTAAGTGCATATACGAGCGTATAAGTGCGTGTAAGTGCGTGTAATTGGGTATAAGTGGGTGTAAGTATGTGTAAGTGTGTGTAAATGCGTCCAAGTGTGTATAAGCACGTGTAAGTGGGTACAAGTGCGTGTCAGTACGTGTAAGTGCGTGTAAGTACATGTAAGTGCGTCAAGTGCGTATAAGTGTGTGTAAGTGTGTGTAAGTGCATGTAAGGGCGTGTAAGTGCGCGTAACTGCGTGTAAGTGCGTGTAAGTGAATGTAAGTGCGTGTAAGTGCGTGTATGTGCATATAAGTGCTTGTAAGTGTGTATAAGTATGTCTAAGTGCGTGTAAGTGTGTGTAACTATGTGTAAGTGCATGTAACTGCGTGTAAGTGTGTGTAAGTACGTGTAAGTGCGTGTAAGTGCGTGTAAGTGTGTGTAAGTGTGTGTAAGTACGTGTGAGTATGTGTATGTTTGTGTAAGTACGTGTAAGTGCATATAATTGCAATTGACTGCGTGTAAGTGCGTGTAAGTATGTGTAAAAACGTGTAAGTGTGTGTAAGTATGTCTAAGTACATATAAGTGCGTGTAAGTGTGTGTAAGTGCGAATAAGTACCTGTAAGTGTGTATAAGTCCGTGTAAGTGCGTGTAAGTGCGTATAAGTGTGTGTAAGTGCGTGTAAGTGTGTGTAAGTACGTGTAAGTGTGTGTAAGTACGTGTAAGTGCGTATAGGTACGTGTAAGTTCGTGTAAGTGTGTGTAAGTACATGTAAGTGTGTTTAAGTCCGTGTAAGTGTGTGCAAGTGTGTGTAAGTGTGTGTAAGTGCATGTAAGTGCGTGTAAGTGTGTGTAAGTACGTGTAAGTGCATGTAAGTGTGTGGTAGTGCATGTAAGTGCGTGTAAGTGCATGTAAGTGCATGTTAGTACGCGTAGGTGCATGTAAGTCCGTGTAAGTGTACGTAAGTGCGTGTAAGTGCGTGTGAGTACGTGTAAGTGCTTGAAAGTGCATGTAACTACGTGTAAGTGTGTGTAAGTGCGTGTAAGTGCGTGTAAGTGCATCTAAGTGCGTGCAAGTGCGTGCAAGTGCGTGTAAGTACGTGTAAGTGCGTGTAAGTGCAATTGACTACGTGTAAGTGCGTGTAAGTGTGTGTAATTGCGTACAAGTCTTTGTAAGTACGTGTAAGTATGTGTAAGTGCAAGTAAGTGCGTGTAAGTTTGTGTAAGCATGTGTAAGTGTGTGTAAGTGTAACTAACTGTGTGTAAGTGCGTGTAAGTACGTGTAAGTGTGTGTAAGTGCGTGTGAGTATGTGCAACTGTGTGTAAGTACGTGTGAGTGCATGTAAGTGTGTGTAAATGCGTGTAAGTATGTATACGTACGCGTAAGTATGTGTAAGTACGCATAAGTGTATGTAAGTGCGTGTAAGTGTGTGTAAGTTCTTGTAAGTGCTTGTAAGTGCGTGTAAGTCCGTGTAAGTACGCGTAAGTGCGTGTAAGTACGTGTAAGTGTGTGTAAGTGTGTGTAAGTGCGTGTAAGTGCGCGTAAGTGCATGTAAGTGCATGTAAGTGTGTGTAAGTGCATGTAAGTGCGTGTAAGTACATGTAAGTGCGTGTAAGTGTGTGTAACTGTGTGTTATTGCGTGTAAGTGCGTGTAAGTGTGGGGAAGTGTGTGTAAGTGCGTGTAAGTACGTGTAAGTGCGTATGGGTACGTGTAAGTACGTGTAAGTGCATGTAAGTGCATGTAAGTGCGTACAAGTGCGTATAAGTGCGTGTAAGTGCATGAAAGTGTGTATAAGTGCCTCTAAGTGTGTGCGATTGCGTGTAAATACGTGTAAGTGTGTATAAGTACATGTAAGTGCATGTAAGTGCTTGTAAGGGCGTGTAAGCGTGCGTAAGTGTGTGTAAGTATGTGTAACTATTTGTAAGTGCGTATAACTACGTGTACGTGTGTATAAGTGCGTGTTATTGCGTATAAGTGCGTGTAAGTATGTGTAATTGCGTGTAAGTGTGTGTAAGTGCGTTTAAGTGCATGTAAGTACGTGTTAGTGTTTGTTAGTACGTGTAAGTATGTGTAATTATGTACAAGTGCGTGTAAGTGTGTGTAAGAGCAATTAACTGCATGTAAGTGCGTACAGGTGCCTATATGTGCGTCTAAGTATGTGGAGTGCGTGTAAGTGTGTGCAAGTACGTGTAAGTACGTGTCAGTGCATGCAAGTACGTATAAGTGCGTGTAAAAGTGTGTAAGTACGTGTAAGTACGTGTAAGTGCGTGTAAGTGCGTGTAAATGTGTGTAAGTGCATGTAAGTGCGTGCATTGCCAGGCATTGCCAGGCATTGCCATGCATAGCCATGCATTACATAGGAATTGCCAAGGCACTACCAGGCATCGCAAGGCATTGCCTAGGCATTGCCAGGCATTATAAGGCATTACTAAGGCATTTCCATTATTTCCCAGGCATTGCCACGCATTGCACAGACATTGCCAAGCATTGTTAGGCAGTGCCAGGCATTGCCATGTATCGGCAAGTATTGCGGAGGCATTGCTTGGCATTGCCCAGGCATTGCTAAAAACAGTGTGGCATTGTTTAGGCATTGCCAGGCGTTGCCCAGCATTGCCAAGGCATGCCTAGGCATTACCAAGCATTGCCAGGCATTGCCCAGGCATTTTTAGGCATTGCCATGCATTACCAGGCATTGTCCGGGTATTGCTAGGCATTGCCCGGGCATTGCCAAGACGTTGCTAGACATTGCCAGGCATTGTCACGCATTGCCCGGCATTGCCCAGCGTTACTTAGGCATTGCGAGGCATTGCTAGATACTGCCCAGGCATTGCCAGGCATTGCCAAGCATTGCCAGGCATTCCTCGGGCATTACCAGGCATTGCGAGGCATTGCCAAGCATTACTAGGCATTACCCAGGCATTGCCAGGCATTACCCACGCATTGCCCAGGCATTGTCTAGGCATTGTCAAGGCATTGCCAGGCATTGCCAGGCATTGCCAGGCATTCCCCAGGCATTGCCAAGCATTGCCAGTCATTGCCAGGCATGGCCCTGGCTTTGCCAGGCATTTCCCAAGCATTGCGAGTCATTTCCAGGCATTGCCCAGGCATTGCAAGGCATTGCCAAGGCACTGACAGGCATTTCCAGGCATTGCTAGGCATTGCCCCGGCATTGCCAGACATCGTTAGGGACTGTCTGACATTGACAGGCATTGGCAAGCATTGCCGTGGTATTCCATTGCATTACCTGGGCATTCCAACGCATGGTCCACGCATTGTCAGTCATTGCTAGGCATTACCAAACATTGCCAAGCATTGGCAAGCATTCTCGAGGCATTGCTAGGCATTACCTTGGCATTGCCTAGGCATTAAAGGCATTGCCAAGCATTATCCGGGTATTGCCAGGCATTCCTAGGCATTTTCAAGACATTGCCAAGCAAAACTTGGCATTTCCAGGTATTTCCCAGGCATTGCCATGCATTGCCAGGCATTATCCATGCTTGTGCCTAGGGTACCTGTGCCTGTGCTTAGTTTACTTGTGCCTGTGCCCAAGGTACCCGCGCGTGCGTCTAGGGTACATGCGCTTGTGTCCAGGGTACCTGCGCAAGTGCTTAGGGTGCCTGCGCTTGTGCCTAAGGTACCTGCGCTTGTACCTAGGGTACTTGCGCCTGTGCCTAGGGTACCTCGCCTGAGCCTAGGGTACCTGCGCCTTTGCCCACGTTACCTGTACTTGAGCCTAAGGTACCTGCACTTGTGCCTAGGGAACCTTTGCCTGTGGCTAGTGTACCTGCACCTGTGCCCAGGCTACCTACGCCTGTGCCTAGGGTACCTGCGCGTGTCCCTAGGGTACCTGTGCCTGTGCCTACGATACTTGCGCCTGTGCCTAGGGTACTTGTGCCTGTCCCTAAGGTACATGCACCTATGCTTAGGGTACCAGTGCCTGTGCCTAGGGAACGTGAGCCTTTGCTTCGGGTACATGTGCTTTTTCCTACGGTACCTGCGCCCGTGCCTAGGGTACGTGCGCCTATGCATAGGGTACCTGCGCCTGTCCCTAGGATACCTGCGTGAGTGCCTAGGGTACCTGTGCCTCTGCTTAGGGTACGTGCGCTTGTGTTTAGGGTACCTCTGCCTATTCCTATAATACCCGCGCTTGTGCCTATGGTATATGCGCCTATGCCTAGGGTGCCTACGCCTATGAATATAGTACCTGCGCCTTTGCCTAGGGTACCTGCCCCTGTGCCTATGGTACCTGCGCATGTCTCTAGGGTACCTGTGCCTGTGCCTAGGGTCCCTGCGCCTGTGCCTAGGGTACCTGCGCTTGTGCTTTGGGGGTCTGCACCTCTGCCTAGGGTACCCGGGCATGTGCTTAGGGTACCTGCGCCTGTGCCTACGGTACGTGCGCTTGTCCCTAGGGTACCTACGCCAGTTCCTAGGGTACATGCACATGTGCCTAGGGTACCTGCGCCTGTGCCTGGGGTACTTGCACCTGTGCCTAGTGTACCTGTCCCTATACATAAGGTACCTACGCGTGTTCCTAGGGTACCTGCGCTTGTGCCTAGAGTACCTGCGCCTATGCCTAGGATGCTTGCACTTGTGCATAAGGTACCTGCGCCTGTGCCTAGGGTACCTGCGCCTGTGCCTAGGGTACGTGCGCCTCTGCCTAGGGTACCCGCACCTGTGCCTAGTGTGCGTGCGCTTGTGCCTACAGTTCGTGGGCCTTTGCTTACGGTACCTGCGACAGTGCCTAGGGTACCTGCGCTTGTGCTTAGGATAACTGCACCTGCGCCTAGGGTGCGTGCGTGTGTGCCCAGGTTACCTGCGCGTGTACCTAGGGTACCTGCGCTTGTGCCTAGGGTACCTGCGCCTGTGCCCAAGTTACCTGGTCCGGTGCCTAGGGTACCTGCGCTTGTCCATAGGGTACCTGCGCCTTTGCGTAGGATACCTGCGCCTGTGCCTAGGTGACTTGCGCGTGTCCCTAGGGTACCTCCGCCTGCGCCTAGGATACCTATGCTTGTGCCTAGGGTACGTGGGCCTTTGCTTTGGGTACCTACACCTGTGCCTAGTGTACCTGTGCCTGTGGCTAGGGTACATGCGCCTGTGCCTAAGGTACCTGCCCCTATGCCTAGGATACCTGTGCCTGTGCTTAGGGTACCTGTGCCTGTGCCTAAGGTACTTACGCCTGTGCTTAGGGTACCCGCGCATGTTCCTAAGGGTACCTGCGCCTGTGCCTTCGGTACCTGCGCCTGTCCTTAGGGTACCAGTACCTGTGCCTAGGGTACTTGCGCCTGTGCGAAGAACACCTGCGCCTGTGCCTATGGTATCTGCGCATGTGTCTAGGGTACCTGCGCTTGTGCCTTGGGTACCTGCGCCTGTGCCTTACGTATCTGCGCCTGTGCCTAGGATACCTGCACCTGTCCCTATGGTACCTGTGCTTGTGCCTAGGGTACCTGCACCTGGGCCTATGGTACCTCCACCTGTGCTTAGGGTATCTGCGCCTGTCTATAGGGTACTTGCGCGTGTGCCTAGGGTACTTGCGCCTGTGCCTAGGGTACCTGCGCCTGTGCTTAGAGTACTTGCGCCTGTGCCCAGGTTTCCTGCGCCTGTGCCTAGGGTATGTGCGGTTGTTTCTAGGGTACCTGTGCCTTTGCCTAGGGTACGTGGGCCTTTGCGTCGGGTATCTACGCCTGTGCCTAGGGTACCTGTGCCTATGCCTAGGGTACCTGCGCCTGTGCCTAGGGTACCTGCGCCTGTGCCTAGGGTACTTGAACCTGTGCCTAGTGTACCTGCGCCTGTGCGTAGGGTACCTGTGCCTGTTCCTATAGTACATGCACCTGTGCCTAGGGTACGTGCGCCTGTGCTTAGGGTACCTGCGCCTATGCCTGGGGTACGTGCACCTGTGCCTAGGGTACCTGCGCCTGTCCCTAGGGTACCTGCACCTGTGCCTAGGGTACCTGCTCCTGTGCTTAGGGTACGTGCGCCTATGCCTGGGGTACCTCCACCTGTGCCTAGGGTACCTGTGCTTGTGCCTAGGGTACCGGCGCCTGTGCCTAGGGTACTTGCGCGTGTCCCTAGGGTGCCTGCGCCTATGCCTAGGGTACCTACACCTGTGCCTATGGTACCTGCGCCTGTGCTTAGAATATCTGCGCCTATCCCTAGGGTACGTACGCGTGTGCCTATAGTACCTGTACCTGTGCCTAGGGTACCCGCACCTGTGCCCAGGTTACCTACGCATGTGCCTAGGGTACGTGTGCCTGTGCCTAGGATACTTGCGCCTATGCCTAGGGTACCTGCGCCTGTGCCTAGGGTACCAGTGCATGTGCCTAGGGTTCCTGAGCTCGTGCCTAGGCTACTTGTGCTTGTGCCTAGAGTACCTGTGCCTGTGCTTAGGCTACCTACGCCTGTGCCTAGTGTACCTGTACCTGTGCCTAGGGTACCTACGCCTGTGCCTAGGGTACCTGCGCTTGAGCTTATGGTACCTGTGGCTGTCCCTAGGGTACCTGCGCCTATGCCTAGGGTACTTGCGCCTGTGCTTAGGGTTCCAGTGCGTGTGCCTTTGGTACCTGCGCCAGCTCGTAGAACACCTGCGCCTGTGCCTATGGTACATGCACATGTGCCTAGGGTACCTGCGCGTGTGCCTAAGGTACCTGCGCCTGTGTCCAGGGTACTTGCGCATGAGACTAGGATACATGCGCCTGTCCGCGGGGTACCTACGCCTGTGCTTGGGGTACCCGCACCTGTGCCTAGGGTTTGTGCGCCTATCCTTAGGGTACTTGCGCGTGTGCCTAGGGTACATATGCCTGGCCTAGGGTACCTGCGCCTGTGCCCAGGCTACCGGCGCCTGTCCCTCGGGTACCTACGCCTGTGCCTATGGTACCTGCGCATGTGCCTAGGGTTCCAGCGCCTGTCATAGGGTACCTGCGCTTGTGCCTAAGGTACCTGTGCCTATGCCTAGGGTACGTGGGCCTTTGCTTCGGGTACCTGCGCATGTGCCTATGGGTACTTGTGCCTGTGACTATGGTACGTACGCCTATGCCTAGGGTGCCTTCGCCTGTACCTAGGATACTTGTGCCTGTGCCTACGGTACCTGCGCCTGTGCCTAGGGTACCTGCGCCTGTGCTTAGGGTACCTGCACCTGTCCCTAAGGTACTAGCGCCTGTGCCTAGAATACTTGCGCCTGTGCTTACGATACCCGTACCTATGCCTAGGGTACTTGCGCCTCTGCATAGAACACTTGTGCCTGTGCCTATGCTATGTGCGCATGTGCCTAGGGTACCTACGCCTGTGTCTAGGGTACCTGCGCATGTGCCCAGTTTACTTGTGCCTGTGCCTAGGGTACCCGCGCCGCGCCTGTGTCCAGGGTACATGCGCCTGTGTCTAGGGTACCTGCGCAAGTTCTTAGGGTACCAGCGCTTGTGCCTAGGGTACGTGCGCTTGTACCTAGGGTACTTGCGCCTGTGCCTAGGGTACCTCGCCTGTGCCTAGGGTACCTACGCCAGTGCCCACGTTACCTGTGCTTGTGCCTAGGGTACTTGCACCTATGCCTAGGGTACCTTTTCCTGTGCCTAGTGTACCTGCACCTGTGCCCAGGCTACCTGCGCCTGTGCCTAGGGTACCTGCGCTTGTCCCCAAGGTACCTGTCCTGTGCTTAGGATACCTGCGCCTGTGCCTAGGGTACTTGCGCCTATCCCTAAGGTACGTGCGCCTATGCTTAGGGTACCAGTACCTGTGCCTAGGGTACGTGAGCCTTTGCTTAGAGTACATGCGCATGTTCCTAGGGTACTTGCGCCTGTGCCTAGGGTACTTGCGCCTGTGCCTAAGGTACATGCTCTTGTGCCTAGGGAACCTGCGCCTGTGCTTAGGGTATGTGCGCCTATGCCTAGGGTACGTGCACTTATGCATAGGGTACCTGCGCCTGTCCTTAGGGTACCTGCGCGTGTGCCTAGGGTACCTGTGCCTCTGCTTAGGGTACCTGCGCCTGTGCTTAGGGTACCTGCGCCTGTGCCTATAATACCTGCACGTGGGCCTATGGTACATGCGCCTATGCCTAGGGTACCTGCTCCTGTACCTAGGGTACCTGCGCCTCTGCCTAGGGTACCTGTCCCTGTGCATAGAGTACCTGCGCCTGTCTCTAGGGTACCTGTGCCTGTGCCTAGTGTCCCTGCACGTGTGCCTAGGGTACGTGCGCCTGTGCTTTGGGTGCATGCACCTGTGCCTAGGGTACCTGCGCATGTGCTTAGGGTACCTGCTCCTGTGCCTACGGTACCTGCGCTTGTCCCTAGGGTACCTGCGCCAGTTCCTATGGTACTTGCGCATGTGCCTAGGGTACCTGCGCCTGTGCCTAGATTACATGCGCTTGTGCCTAGGATACTTGCGCCTGTGCCTACGGAACATGCGCTTGTGCCCAGGCTACCTGCGCCTGTGCCTGAGGTACCTGCGCGTGTGCCTATGGTACTTGCGCCTATGCATAGGGTACCTGTACCGGTGCCAAGGGTACTTGTGCTTGTGCGTAGAGTTACTACGCTTGTGCCTAGGATACCTGCGCTTGTGCATAGTATATCTGCGCCTGTGCCTAAGGTACCTGCGCATGTGCCCATGGTATCTGTGCCCATGCCTATGATACCTACGCATGTGCCTAGGGTACATGTGCCTGTGCCTAGGGTACCTGCGACTGTGCTCAGTTTACATGTGCCTATGCCTAGGGTACCCGCGCCTGTGTCTAGGGTACTTGCGCCTGTGTCTAGGGTACCTGCGCTAGTGCTTAGTGTGCCTGCGCTTGTGCCTAGGGTACCTCTGCCTGTACCTTGGGTACTTACACCTGTGCCTAGAGTACCTGCTCGTGCCTAGGGTACCTATGCCTATGCCCAGGTTACCTGCGCCTGTGCCTATGGTACCTGTGCCTGTGCCTAGGGCACCTGTACCTGTGCCTAGGGTACGTGCTTCTGTGCTTAGGGTACCAGTGCCTGTGCCTTTGGTACCTGCACAAATGCGTAGAACACCTGCGCATGTGCCTATGGTACCATCGCATGTGTGTAGGGTACCTACGCCTGTGCTTAGGGTTTTTGCGATTGTGCCTAGGGTACGTGCGCCTGTACCTAGGATACCTGCGCCTATCCCTAGGATACCTGCGCTTGTGCTTGGGGTACCTGCACCTGTACGTAGGGTACCTGCGCCTATGCTTAGTGTATCTGCGCCTGTCCCTATGGTACCTGCGCGTACGCCTAGGGTACCTGCGCCTGTGCCGAAGGTGCCTCCGCCTGTGCCCACGTTACCTGTGCCTGTCCCTAAGGTACATGCGCCTGTGCGTAGGGTTCTTGCATGTGCCTAGGGTACCCGCGCCTATCCTTAGGATACCTGCGCCTGTGCCTAGGATACCTATACCTATGCCTAGGGTACGTGGGCCTTTGCTTTGGGGACCTGCGCCTGTGCATAGGGTACCTGTGCCTGTGCCTAGGGTACCTACGCCTGTGCCTAGGGTACGTGCGCTTGTACCTAGGGTACCTGTGCCTCTGCCTACGGTACCTGCGCCTGTGCCTAGAGTACCTGCGCCTGTGCTTAGGGTACCTACGCCTGTCCCTAGGGTACCTGCGCCTGTGCCTAGGATACCTCCGCCTGTGCTTACGGTACCTATGCCCGTGCATAGAGTACCTGCGCCTGTACGTAGAACAATTGCGCCTATGCCTATGGTACCTACGCATGAGCCTAGGATACCTGCGCCTGTGCCTAGGGTACCTGCGCCTGTGCCTAGTTTACCTGTGCCTGTGCCTAGGGTACCCGTGCCTGTGTCTAGAGTACATGCGCCTGTGTCTAGGGTACATGCGCAAGTGCTTAGGGTGCCTGCGCTTGTGCCTAGGGTACCTGCGCCTGTACCTAGGGTACTTGCGCCTGTGCTTAGGGTACCTCGCCTTTGCCTAGGGTACCTCGGCTGTTCCTTGGTTACCTGTGCCTCTGCCTAGGGTACCTGCGCCTGTGCCTAGGGTACCTGATTTGTGCCTAGGGTACCTGTGCCTATGCTCACGCTACCTGCATCTGTGCCTAGGGTACCTGCGCCTTTCCCGAGGGTACCTGCGCCTGTGCTTAGGGTACCTGCGCCTGTGCCTAGGGTACTTGCGCCTGTCCCTAGGGTACATGCGCTTGTGCTTAGGGTACCAAAGCTTGTGCATAGGGTACGTGAGCCTTTGTTTATGGTACATGCGCTTGTTCCTAGGGTACCTGCGCCTCTGCCTAGGGTACCTGCGCTTGTGCCTAAGGTACATGCGTTTGTGCCTAGGGAACCTGCGCATGTGCATAGGGTACCTTTACCTCTGCTTAGGGTACCTACGCTTGTGCTTAGGGTACCTGCGCCTGTGCTTAGGGTGCCTGCGCCTGTGCCTAGAATACCTGCGCCTGTGCCTATGGTACCTGCGCCTATGCCTAAGGTACTTGCCCCTGTACCTAGGGTACCTGCACTTTTGCCTAGGGTACCTGTCCCTGTGCATAGGGTACCTGTGCCTGTCTTTAAGGTACCTGCGCCTGTGCCTGGGGTCCTTGCGCCTGTGCCTAAGGTACCTGCCCCTATGCTTTGGGTGCCTGCACCTGTGCCTATGGTACCTGCGCCTGTGCTTAGGGTATCTCCGCTTGTGCCTATGGTACCTGCGCTTGTCCCCTGGGTACCTGCGCTAGTGCCTAGGGTACTTGCGCCTGTGCCTAGGGTACCTGCACCTGTGCCTAGGGTACCTGCGCTTGTGCGTAGGATACTTGCGCTTGTGCTTACGGAACCTGCGCTTGTGCCCATGCTACTTGCGCTTGTGCCCGAGGGACCTGCGCCTGTGCCTAGGGTACGTCCGCGTGTGCCTGGGGTACTAACACCTGTGCCAAGGGGACCTGTGCTTGTGCGTAAGGTAACTGCGCTTGTGCCTAGGATACCTGCGCCTGTGCCTATGGTACTTGCGCTTGTGCCTATGGTACCTGCGCATGTACCTAGGGTACCCGCGCGTGTGCCTAGGGTACCTATGCCTATGCCCCGTTTACCTGTACCTGTGCCTAGGGTACACACGCCTGTGTCTAGGGTACCTGCGCTTGTGTCTAGGGTACCTGCGCTAGTGCTTAGGGTGCCTGCGCTTGTGCCTACGTGACCTGCGCCTGTACCTGGGGCACTTACGCATGTGCCTAGGGTACCTCGCCTGTGCCGAGGGTACCTGCGCCTGTGCCCAGGGTACCTGCGCCTGTTCCCAGGGTACCTGCGCCTGTGCCCATGGTACCTGCGATTGTGCCCAAGGTACCTGCGCCTGTGCCCAGGGTACCTGCGCCTGTGCCGAGGGTACCCGCGCCTATGCCAAGGATACCTGCGCCTGTTCCTAGGGTACCTGCGCCTGTGCCCAAGGTACTCGCGCCTGTGCCCAGGGTACCTGCGCCTGTTCCTATGGTACCTGCGCATGTGCCCATGGTAACTGTGCCTGTGCCTAGGGTACGTGCGCCTATGCCCAGGCTACATGCGCCTGAGCCTACGGTACCTGTGCCTGTGCTTAGGGTTCCTGTGCCTGTGCCTTTGGTACCTGCGTCAGTGCGTAGAACACGTGCGCCTGTGCCTATGGTACCTGCACATGTGCCTAGGGTACCTGCGCCTTTGCCTAGGGTACCTGCTCCTGTGCCTAGGATACGTGCGCCTATCCCTAGGGTACGTGCGCCTGTGATTGGGGTACTTGCACTTGTGCCTGTGGTACCTGCGCCTGTGCTTAGGGTACCTGCGCCTGTCCCTATGGTACCTGTGCGTGTGCCTAGGGTACCTGCGTTTGTGCCTAGGGTACCTGCGCCTGTGCCCTTGTTACCTGCGCCTGTCCCTACGGTACCTGCACCTGTGCCTAGGGTACCTGCGGCTGTGCCTACGGTACCCGCACTTGTCCCTAGGGGACCTGCACCTGTTCTTAGGGTACCTGTGCCTGTGCATAGGGTACGTGGGCCTTTGATTTGGGTACCTACGCCTGTGCCTAAGGTACCTCTGCATGTGCCTAGGGTACCTACGCTTGTGCATAGGGTACTTGCGCTTGTACATAGGGTATATTTGCCTGTGCCTACGGTACCTGCACTTGTGCCTAGGGTACCTGTGCCTGTGCCTGGGATACCTGCGCCTGTGCCTATGGTACCTGCGCATGTGTCGAGGGTACCTGCGCCTGTGCCTAGGGTACCTGCGCCTGTGCCCAGTTTACCTATGCCCGTGCCTAGGGTACCCGTGCCTGTGTCTATGGTACCTGCGCTTGTCTCTACGGTACCTGTGCTAGTGCTCAGGGTGCCTACGCTTGTGCCTAGGGTACCTGCGCCTGTACCTAAGGTACTTGCGCTTGTGCCTAGGGTACCTCGCCTCTGCCTAGGGTACTTGTGCCTGTACCCGGGTTACGTGCGCCTATGCCTAGAGTACCTGCGCCTGTGCCTCGCCCACCTGTGCCTCGCCCACCTGTGCCTATGCCTAGGGTACCTGCGCATGTGTCTAGGCTAAGTGCGCCTGTCCCTAGGGTACCTGCGCCTGTCCCCATGGTACCTGCGCCTGTGCCTAGGGTACGTGCGCCTGTCCCTATGGTACTTGCGCCTGTCCCTAGGGTAACTGTGCCTGTGCTTAGGGTACAAGTGCCTGTGCTTATGGTACGTGAGCCTTTGCTTAGGGTACATGCGCTTGTTCCTAGGGTACCTGCGCGTGTGCCTAGGATACGTGCGCCTGTACCTAAGGTACATGCGCTTGTGCCTAGGGTACATGCGCCTGTGCTTACAGTACCTGTGCCCGTGCCTAGGGTACCTGTGCCTACGCTTAGGGTACATGCGCCTATCCCTCATGTACGTGCGCATGTGCCTAGGGTACCTGCGCCTCTGCTTAGGGTAATTACGCCTGTGCTTATGGTACCTACTTCTATAATACCTGCGCCAGTGCCTATGGTACCTATGCATATGCCTAGGGTACCTGCGCCTGTACCTAGGGTACATGCGCCTCTGCCTAGGGTACCTGCCCATGTGCCTAGGGTACTTGCGTTTGTCTCTAGGGTACTTGTGCTTGTACCTATGGTCCCTGCGCCTGTGCCTAGGGTACATACGCGTGTCCTTAGGGCGCCTACACATGTGCCTAGGGTACTTGTACCCGTGCTTAGGGTACCTGCGCCTGTGCCTAGGCTACCTGCGCTTGTCCCTAGGATACCTGTGCAAGTGCTTGGGGTACTTGCGCCTCTGCCTAGGGTACCTGCGCCTGTGCCTAGGGTACCTACGCTTGTGCCTAGGATACTTGCGCTTGCGCCTACGGTACCTGCGCCTGTGCCCAGGCTACCTGTGCCTGTGCCTAGGGTACCTACACCTGTGCCAATGGTACCTGTGCTTGTACCTAGGGCGACTGCGCCTGTGCTTAGGATACCAGTCCTTGTGCCTAGTGTTTCTGAGCCTATGCCTAAGGTACCTGCGCCTGTGCCTATGGTACCTACGCCTGTGCCGAGGGTACCTGCGCCGGTGCCTAGGGTACCTGCACTTGTGTTTAGGGTACATGTGCCTGTCCCTATGGTATCTTTGCCTGTGCCTAGTGTACCTATACAGGAGCAGGTACCCTAGGTACAGGCGCATGTACCCTAGCCATAGGCGGAGGTATCCTAAGCACAGCACAGGTACCCTAGGCACAGGCGCAGGTACACTAGGCATAGGCACAGGTACCCTTGGAACAGGTACAGGTACCCTAGGTACGGGCGAAGGTACCATAGGCACAAGCGCAGGTACCCTAGGCACGGGCGCAGGTAACCTAGGCACAGGCGCAAGTACCGTAGGCACAAGCGCACGTACCTTACGCACAGGCGCAGGTACCATAGGCACAGGCGTATGTGCCCAGGCACAAGCACAGGTACCCAAGGCACAGGCGCAGGTACCCTAGGGACAGGCGTAGGTACCCAAGGCACAAGTGCACGTACCCTAGGCACAGGCGTAGGTTCCCTAGGCACAAGCGTAGGTACCCAAAGCAGGCGCAGGTACCCCAGGCACAGGTGTAGGAATCCTAAATACAGGCGCACGTACCCTAGGCAAAGGTGCAGGGATCCTAGACAGAGGCGTAGGTACCCTATAGACACGCGCAATTACCCTAGGCACAGGCGCATGTACCCTAGGCACAGGCGCAGGTATCCTAGGTACAGGCGCAGGTACCCTAGGCACAGGCGTAGGTACAACAGGCACAAGCGCAAGTATTCTAGGCACTGGCGCAGGTACCCTAGGCACAGGCGCAGGTACCCTAAGCACAAGCGCAAGTACTCTAGGCACGGGGGTAGATAAACTAGTGATAGGCGCAGGTACCCTAAGCACGGGCGCAGGTACCCTAAGAACAGGCGCAGGTACCCTAAGCAAAGGCCCATGTACTCTAGGCACAGGCAGAAGTATCCCAAGCACAGGCGCAGGTACCCTAGGGATAGGCGCAAATACCCTAGGCACAGGCAAAGGTACCCCTAGGCACAGGCGCAGGTACCCTAGGGATTAGCGCAGGTACCCTAGGCAGAAGCGCATGTAACCTGTGCATAAGTGGAGGTACCCTAGGCACAAGCACAGGTACGCTACGCACAGGCGCAGGCGTAGGTATCCTGGGCAAAGGCGTAGGTACCCTTGGCACAAGTCATGTACCCTAGGCACAGGCGCAGGTACCCTAGGGTCAGGCGCAGGTACCCTAAGCACATGCGCAGGTACCCTAGGCACGGGCGCAACTACCTTAGGCACAGGCACAGGTACCCTAGGCACAGGCGCAGGTACCCTAGGTAAAGGCGCAGGGACCCTAGGCACATGCGCAGGCACCTAAGCAATAGCACAGGTACACTAGACACAAGCGCAGGTACCCTAGACACAGGCGCAAGTACCCTAGGCAGAGGCGCAGGTAAACAGGGCATATGCGCAGGTACCCTAGGCAAAGGCGCAGGTACCCTAGGCAAAGGCGCAGGTACCCTAAGCACAGGCGTAGGTACCCTAGGCACAGGCGCAGGTACCCTGGGCACGGGAGCAGGTACCTTAGGGACACGCGCAAGTACCCTAGGCACAGACGCATGTAACCTGGATAGAGGCGCAGGTACCCTACGCACAGGAACATATACCCTAGGCACAGGCACAGGTAACCTCGGCACAGGGTTGGCACCCTAGGCACAGGCGTAAGTACCCTAGGCACATGCGCAGGTGCCCTAGGGACAAGCGAAGATACCCTAAGCACAGGCGCAAGTACCTTAGGCACAGGCGCAGGTACACTAGGCACAGGCGGAGGTACCCTAGGCAGAGGCGCACGTACCGTATGCACAAGCGCAGGTACCCTAGGATCAAGCACATGTACCCTAGGCACATGCGCAGGTACCCTAAGCACGGGAGCAGGTACCCTAGGCACAGGCACAGGTACCATTGGCACACGCGCAGGTACCCTAGGCACAGGCGCAGGTACCCTAAGCAAAGGCCAACGTACCCTAGGCACAGGCACAGGTACCCTAAGGGCAGGCGCAGGTACCCTAGGCGCAGGCGGAGGTATCCTAGGCACAGGCGCAGGTACCATAGGTACAAGCGCATGTACCTTAGGCACAGGCGCAAGTTATCCTAGGCAGAGGCGCAGGTACCCTAAGCAAAGGCGAACGTACCCTAGGCACAGGCACAGGTACCCTAAGGGCAGGCGCAGGTACCCTAGGCACAGGCGCAGGTACCCTAAGCAAAGGCCAACGTACCCTAGGCACAGGCACAGGTACCCTAAGGGCAGGCGCAGGTACCCTAGGCGCAGGCGGAGGTATCCTAGGCACAGGCGCAGGTACCATAGGTACAAGCGCATGTACCTTAGGCACAGGCGCAAGTTATCCTAGGCAGAGGCGCAGGTACCCTAAGCAAAGGCCCACGTACCCTAGGCACAGGCACATGTACCCTAGGGACAGGCACATGTACCCTAGGCAGAGGCGCAGGGGATGTGGGCACAGGCGCAGGTACCCTTCACATAGGCACAGGTACCCTAGGCACAGGCACAGGTACCCTCGGCACAGGTGCAGGTAACCTGGGCACAGGTGCAGGTACCCTAGGCACGGGCGCAGGTACCCTAGGCACAGGCGCAAGTTACCCTAGGCACAGGCGCACGTACCCTAAGCAAAGGCCCACGTACCCTAGGCACAGGCACATGTACCCTAGGCATAGGGGCAGGTACCCTAGGCACAGGAGCAGGTATCCTAGGCACAAGCGCAGGTACCCTAGGCATAGGCGCAGGTACCCTAAGCACATCCGCAGGTACCCTCGGCACAGGCGGAGTCACTCTAGGCACAGGCACAGGTATCCTTGGCACAGGTATAGGTACCTAGGGACAGGCGTAGTTACCCTAGGCATAGGCGCAGGTACCCTAGGCACACGCATTGGTAACCTAGGCACAAGCGCAGGTATAGTAGGCACAGGCGCAAGTACCCTAGGCACAGGCGCAGGTACCCTAGGTACAGGTGGAGGTATCCTAGGCACAGGCGCAGGTACCCCAGGCACAGGCGCAGGTACCCTACAGACAGGCGCAGGTACCCTAGGCATAGGCGCACGTACCCGACGCACAAGCGAAGGGACCCTAGGCAGCAATACGGGCATCATGGAGACAGGCGCAGGTACCCTAGGCACAGGCACAAGTACCCTAGGCACAAGCGCAGGTACCCTAGGTACAGGCGCATGTACCCTAGGCACAGGGGCAGGTACCATAGGTACAAGCGCATGTATTATAGGCACAGGCGCAGGTACACTAGGCACAGGCGCGGTCACTCTAGGCAGAGGTGGAGTCACCCTAAGCATAGGGACAAGTACCCTTGGTACAGGTACAAGTACCCTAGGTACAGGCGCAGGTACTATAGGCACAGGCGCAGGTACCCTAGGTACAGGCACATGTAACCTGGGCTCAGGCTCAGGTACCGTAGTCAGAGGCGCAGGTATCCTAGGCAAAGGCACAGGTTCCCTAGGCACAGGAGCAGATACCCTAGGAACAGGTCCAGGTATCACAGGCACAGGTGCACGTATCCTAGGGACAGGCGCAGGTAACCTAGGCACAGGCGCAGGTACTCTAGGCACATGCGCAGATACCCTAGGCATAGGTGCAGGTACCCTGAGCACAGGCGTAGGTACCGTAGGCACAGGCGAAAGAATCCTAAGCACAGGCGCAGGTACCCTAGGCACGGGCGCAAGGACCGTAGGCACAGGCAGAGGTACCCTAAAGACAAGCGCAGGTACCCTAGGCACAGGCACAGGTATCCTAGGCACAGGCACAGGTACCCTAGGTACAAACGCACGTACCCGAGGCACAGACGCAGGTACCATAGGCACAGGCTTATGCTTTCCAGGCACAGGCGTAGATACATTAGGCACAGGCGCAGGTACCATAAGCACGGGCGAACGTACCCTAGGCACAGGCGCATGTACCCTAGGGACAGCCGCAGGTAGCCTAAGCACATGCTTAGGTACCATAGGCACGGGTGCACGTACCCTAAGCACAGGCGCAGGTACCCTAGGTGTTGGAAATCACCGACTCCGACAAGAGTTATTCCCACCTTCTCAATAAATGTTCCGGTCCGAGACCGAACCAACTTGACTCAACGGCCCTCGGTTAGACTAACCGTTGAGCCCAGCATGTCAAGGCATCCCCGAATAAAGTGGCATGTATCACCCGCGTCCAGCCAGCGGAAAGAAGCCGTTGCTCTGCTCATAAGTCCTGTTCAGTCCTTTTATGACCGAGGATGTTCATTCCCTCGAGTTAACTGGAACAGTTCTGCTCACCCTGTTCCCCCTTGGTTCCGCGGCTTAACCGTAGTGTCTTTGCTCTACTCATCCCTCGTAGTTTTTGTCATTGCCAACTCTCAACGATTCGCTCTGTCACTCTTGCTTCTTCGCTGAGCTCTCATACTTCGCCAACCATCACTTCCCTTGCGAGCACTCTCTCTCAAATCAACCTGTCTCCCTCCGCTACCTCGCGTCTCAGCCTCTATCAGCTCCTGCGACTAGCTCCTTGGACCGCTCTTGCTTGCATCACTCTGGTGACGTACACCTGCACATCTTGATGCTCATGCTTACTTCTGCTGCCGCTGTTCTCGTGTCTGCATTCTTCTGATACGGTATCAGAGCTTTAAGCAACATCACGTGAAGTCCCGTGACCTCGTCATCACTCTACCGATGCCCTTACTTTGACTTACATTCTCCTGCCACAGCTACCGCCATCTCTCGCCTCGCCGCTTTGCCAGTACCTGACAATAGCAGCTGTGCTTGACGAGTTCTCCACGCTAAAGAAACGCCTCGTCATCCTAAGAAGGCCCTGCGCCCATTTTTGTGCCCGTGGCTAACAACCGGTGATGTGTCCTCCACATCAGCTACAAGTAACTCTTAAGCCGCCGCTTGCCGTCAACTACCAATAAGCTTCCTGCTGTCTGCCATCCGCTGCCCCTCATCACATCTGCCTCCGCCAGCATCTCCTTCCCTTTCTTCTTGCCTCATAAGCTTCATCTGCTCCTTCCTCGCCGTCATCCTCATCTTGCTCGCATCTGTTGTCTCGAGTTGCCTTCTCGCATCGCCTCCTCACTTTGTCAGTAGCTGCATCCAAAACTGTCGCTGTCAGGATATTAGACACCACCAGTCTTCCAGCTCCCATCTCCAAGCCAGCTGGGGAACAAGCCGTTACTCTCCTGGCATCAGCAGTCTAGTATCCCTGCCCGCTGCTTGACTCCCTCTACCGCAACCAACCTCTTCAACTGACAGGATATCGGACACCACCAGCCTTCTTGCTCCCATTTCCGAGCCAACTGGGAACCAAGCCATCACTCTCTTGAATGCTGAAAAGAAGTAGTTGTGTCTTTTTACCTTCCTACCGCGTCGCTTTCCATCTCGGCTCTCTCCGCTCACGTCCCTCCCTGTCTCCTGCCTCTGTCATCATCATTAGCCTTTGATCTTCATCTGCCTTCATCATCCATCCTCCTCCTCACTCCAGTCTCCTCTGCTTCATCAGCCGCCCGTTCATGCCTCATCTTTGTCTCTCCGCCATCATCATCATGCGCGCCGCCTTCGCATCCATCATCTTCATCAGCATCATCTCTTTGCACACGTGATTCCGCCCGTGTGCTCACTCATCAATCAATCGCTTCCTCCGCTTCTGCAAATTACTTTCAGATCGGTACAAGGATCCGCCCGGTCGCATTGCCTTTTCCGCGACGACCTACGCCCACGTTGAACCATCCTTCCGCGCACGTAGTTCCGCCCCTGCGCCCACTCATAAATCAATGGTTTTCTCCGCTTCCGAATCCCTCTCGGCTCGGCAGAATGATCCGCCTGGTCGCATCGCCTTTTTCCGTGACGACCTGCGCCCTCGCTGTACTCTCCTTCAGCGCACGCGGTTCGCCCCTGCGCCCACTCAGCCATCGTCATCATCTTCCGCCTCAGTAATCCTTAGCATCTATTAACGGCACAAGGATCCGCTTGGTCGCATTGCTCGAGTTGGGACGACCTGCACCCACGCCAAAACTTCCCTGAGCGCACGCGGTTTGCCCCTGCGCCCACTCCACCTTCCATCACTCCTCCGCCATCATCCAACTTCATCATCCGCTCGGCACAAGGATCCGCCCGGTTGCATTGCCTTTTCCGCGACGACCTGCACCCACGCCGATGATTTCCCAAGTACACGAGGTTCCATCCCTGCACTCATTCAATCACTCGTCGTTTCTGCCGCTAAGTGCCCTTGTCTCTTCCACTCAATCATCCTCAACGCAGGTGATTCCACCCTCATGCCGATCTGATCACCACTCTTGGTCTCACTCAACTTTCATCAATTGCAACCTGCCACCGCAACTACCGCTGTCCTTTGGCTCCATCCAGCATGGCCAACCCTTGGCACGACTGTCCCGTCCTTGAAGAAGATGGAAGCAATATCCACAGTTGGTCACATACTGTGCTGACTTTGACCAGCACCATCTTCATCAACAAGTATCGTGTCTCCAACTTTCTCCTCGGCACCTACGAGCATTACCGCACACCTCAACATTCCCTACATGTTTACCATGCAACCTTCTTTCTTATCTGGGGTCATCTCTTCACCCTCGTGGATATGGCGTTCCATCATCTACGCACCAATGCAAGGAATGGACCAGAACTCTGGTTCAGCCTACAGCTGGAAGCATGCAAACGGCGATGGATCACTCTCTCTTGCTGAGACAACCCCATTGTTCCACCTCTGCCCGAAGATCCCAACTCAAGACCCTACCTCAAATTTGATCTGACACTGGCAGAAGAAGAAGAAGAAGAGGTGGAGGAACCAGTGGAAGAAGGATCTCCTGTACCTGCCCCTTTTCCTGCTGCGGAGGGACATGGACAAGCTGCCCAGATAATCTACAAGGAAGTAAGCAATATCCAAGACAGGCAAATTCAAATCTACAACCTTCTCTACCCAGAGCTCGTTGGTGGACTTGCAACTACCAATGCCCTCCTTGGAGGACGCAAGTATCTCAGCAAGCGCTGCTCCCCAGCTGAGATGACCAGAAAGCAGGATAGCCTTGACTACGGTCTCCGTGCCTGGGTACGACGCTTCATCACCAGCGACCTGCACTACCTGGTGGGAGCTCATCCAAATGATTTGCACGCCAAATGGAGGGAAGGGTCTTCTTGAACGCTGCAATGGTGAGCTCCGAGGAGATTGGGAAAAGTAGTGTCATTAACTATTGTTGGACAAATGGGGGTTTGTTGAAAATCATCGACTCGGACAAGAGTTATTCCCACCTTCTCAATAAAGGTTCAGGTCCGAGACCAAACCACCTTGACTCAACGGCCCTCGGTCAGACTAACTACTAAGCCCAACATGTCAAGGCATCCCGTAATAACGTGACATGTGTCACCTGTGTCCGACTAGCAGAAAGAAGCCGTTGCTCTACTTATTTGTCTTGTTCTGTCCTTTTATGACCGAGGATGTCCATTCCCTTGAGTTAGAGAGAACAGTTCTGCTCATCGTGTTCCCCATTGGTTCCGCGGCTTAGCCGCTGTGTCTTTGCTATGCTCGTCCCTCGCACTTTCTGTCTTTGCCAACTCTCAACGCTTTGCTCCTTCACTCTCGTTCCTTTGCTCACCTCTCATACTTTGCCAACCATCACTTCCCTCGCCCATCATCCTGTCCACCTCCGCTACCTCGTGTCTCGATCTCTATCAGCTTCCGCGACTAACTCCTTTGACCGCTCTTGCTTACGTCACTCGTCCAACGTACACCTGCACGTCCCGATGCTTCTCTTTACTTCTACTACCGCTGTTCTCGTGTCTGCATTCTTCTGACACTAGGCACAAGCGCAGGTACCCTAGGCACAAGCGCAGGTACCCTAGGCACACGCGCAGGTATCATAGGAACAGGCGCAGGTACCCTAAGCAAAGGCTCACGTACCCTGAGTACAGGCACACGTACCCCAAGCACAGGCGCACGTACCGTAAGGACAAGAGCAAGTACCCTAGGCACAGTCGCAGGTACCCTAGGCCCAGGCGCAGGAACCCTAAGGAAGGCGCAGGTACCCTAGGTACTGGCGCAGGTAACCTGGGCACAGGCGCAGGTACCATAGGCACATGTACAGGTACACTAGGCACAGATGCAGGTGCCCTATGCACAGGCACAGGTAACCTTGGCACAGGCGCAGGTACCCTAGGCACTGGCGAGGTACCCTAGGCACAGGCGTAGGTACCCTAGGGACAAGCGAAGGTACCCTAAGCACAGGAGCAGGTACCCTAGGCATAGGCTCACGTACCCTAGGCACATTCGGAGGTACCCTAGGCATAGGCGCAGGTACCCTAGGTACAGGCGCAGGAACCATAGGCACAAGGGTAGGCACTCTAAGCACTAACACAGGTACACTAGACACAGGCGCAGGTACCCTAGACACAGGCACAAGTACCCCAGGCACATGCGCAGGTAGACTGGGCACAGGCGTAGGTACCCTAGGCAAAGACGCAGGTACCCTAGAGAGAGGCGCAAGTACCCTAGGCACAGCCACATGTACCCTAGGTAGAGGCGCACGTGCCCTACGCACAGGCGCAGGTACCCTAGGGACAGGCGCATATACCCTAAGCAGAGGCGCAGGTACCATAGGCACGGGCGCACGTACCCTACACATAGGTGCAGGTACCATAGGGACATGCGCAGGTACCATAGGCACAGGCGCAGGTATCCTAGGCACAGGCGCAGGTACCCTAGGCACATGCGCAGGTACCCTAGGCACATGCGCAAGTACCATAGGCACAAGCGCTGGTACCACAGGCACGGGAGCAGGTCCCGTAAGCACATGCGCAGGTACCCTAGGCATAGGCGTAGGTATCCTAGGCACAGGCGCAGGTACCCTAAGCAAAGGCCCACGTACCCTATGCACAGGCACAGGTATCTTAGGCACAGGCGCAGGTACCCTAAGGACAGGCGTAGATACCCTAGGCACAGGCGCAAGTACCTTAGGCATAGGCGTATCTACCATCGGGACAGGCATAGGTACCCTATGCACATGCGCAGGTGACCTGGGCACAGGCAGAGGTACCCTGGGCAGAGGCACAAGTACCCTAGGCATAGGCGCAGGTACCCTCGGCACTAGCGCAGGTAACCTGGGCACAGGCGTATGTATCCTAGGCACAGGCGGAGGTATCCTAAGCACAGGCGCAGGTACCCTTAGCAAAGGCCCACGTACCCTAGGCACAAGCATAGGTACCTTAGGCATAAGCACACGTACCCTAGGCACAGGCGAAGGTACCCTAGGCACAGGCGCACATACCCTAGGTACAGGCGCAGGTACCCTATGCATAGGCGCAGGGACCCTAGGCACAGGCGCAAGTACCATAGGCAGAGGCCCATGTACCCTAGGAACAAGCGCAGGTACCCAGGCACAGGCGCAGATACCATAGGCACAGGCGCATGTACCCTAAGCACATCACGGGTACTCTAGGCACAGGCGCAGTCACTCTAGGCGCAGGCACAGGTACCCTTGGCATAGGTGCATGTACATAGGCACAGGCGCAGGTACCCTAGGCATAGGCGCATGTACCCCAGGCACAGGCGTAGGTAACCTGGGCACAGGCGCAGGTATCGTAGGCACAGGTACCCTAGGCATAGGCGCAAGTACCCTAGGCACAGGCGCAAGTACACTAGACACAGGCCCAGGTACACCAGGCATAGGCACATGTACTATAGAGACAGGCGCAGGTATCATAGGCACACGCGCAGGTACCCTAGGCACAGGCGCATGTATCCTAGGCACAGGCGTAGGTACCCTAAGCACAGGCACAGGTACCCTAGGCATAGGCGCAGGAACCCTAAGCACCGGCGCAAGTACCATAGGCACAGGCGCATGGACCCTAGGCAGAGGCGCAGGTACCCTAGAGACAGGCGCGGGTACCTTAGGCACAGGCGCATGTACCCTAGGCACAGGCGCAGGTACCCTAGGTACAAGCACAGGTACCCTAAGCACAGGCGCAGGTACCATATGCACCGGCGCAGGTATCCTAGGCCCAGGCGCAAGTTGTACCCTACTTTTGCCCTAGTTTTGTCCTACTTGTGCCCTATTTGCGCCCTCATTGTGCCTTAGTTGCACCCTAGTTGCGCCCTAGTTGCGCCCTAGTTGTGCCCTAGTTGCACCCTAGTTGCGCCCTAGTTGCGCCCTAGTTGCGCCTTCGTTGCACCCTAATTGCGCCCTTGTTGTGCCCTAGTTGCGCACTAGTTGCACCCTAGTTGTCCTTAGTTGCGCCCAAATTGCGCCCTAGTTGCGTCCTACTTGTGCCCTAGTTGCACCCTAGTTGTGCCCAAGTCACGCCCTAGTCGCGCCCTAGTCGCGCCCTAGTTGCACTCTAGCTGTGCACTAGTTTGACCCTAGTTGCGCCCTAGTTGCGCCCTAGTTGCGCCCCAGTTGTGCCCTAGTTGCACCCTAGTTGCGCCCTAGTTGCGCCCTAGTTGCGCCCTAGTTGCGCCCTAGTTGCGCCCTAGTTGCGCCCTAGTTGCGCCCTAGTTGCGCCCTAGTTGCGCCCTAGTTGCGCCCTAGTTGCGCCCTAGTTGCGCCCTACTTGTGCCCTAGTTGCACCCTAGTTGTGCCCAAGTCACGCCCTAGTCGCGCCCTAGTCGCGCCCTAGTTGCACTCTAGCTGTGCACTAGTTTGACCCTAGTTGCGCCCTAGTTGCGCCCTAGTTGCGCCCCAGTTGTGCCCTAGTTGCAACCTAGTTGCGCCCTAGTTGCGCCCTAGTTGCCCCCAGTTGCGCCCTAATTGCGCCATAGTTGCGCCCTACTTGCGCCATAGTTGTGCCCTAGTTGCGCCCTAGTTGCGCCCAAGTCGCGCCCTAGTCGCGCCCTAGTCGGGCCCTAGTTGCGTCCTAGTTGTGCACTAGATGCACCCTAGTTGCACCCTAGTTACGCCGTAGTTGCGTCCTAGTTGTGTCCTAGTTGCATCCTAGTTGCACCCTAGTTGCGCCCTAGTTTCCCCCTAGTTGCGCCCTAGTTGCAACCGGGCACCCTAGTTACGTCCTAGTTCCGCCCTACTTGCACCCTAGTTGCACCATAGTTACGCACTAGTTGCGCCCTAGTTGCGTTATAGTTGCGACCTAGTTGTGCCCTAGTTGCGTCCTACTGGCACCATACTGGCGCCTACTTGCGCCCTAGTTGCGCCTCAGTTGGACATTAGGTACGCCCTAGTTGTCCCATAGTTGTGCCCTTAGTTGCGTCTTACTTACGTCCTAGTTGCGCCTTAGTTGCGCCCTAGTTGCGCCCAACTTGTAGACTAGTTGCACCCTATTTGCGCCCTAGTTGCACCCTATTTATGCCCTAGTTGCACCCTAGTTGCGCCCTAGTTGCACCCTAGTTGCACCCTTGTTGCGCCCTTGTTCTGCTCTAGTTGCACCCTAGTTGCGCCCTAGTTGCGCCCTAGTTGCGCCCTAGTTGCCCCCACTTGCGCCCTAAATGCACCATAGTTGCGCCCTAGTTGCGCTCTTGTTGTGCCCTAGTTGCACCCTAGTTGCGCCCTAGTTGCGCCCTAGTTGTGCCCTAGTTGCGCCCTAGTTGCGCCCTAGTTGCGCCCTTGTTGCGCCTAGTTGCGCCCTAGTTGCGCCCTTTTTGCGCCTTAGTTGTGCCCTAGTTGCTCCACTTGCCTTAGGCTTGCCCATGTAATCTTGGGCTTGCTCTAGTTGTCTTTTGCTTGCTCTAGTTATCTTGGCCTTGCTTCAGTTGTCTTAGGCTTGCTCCCGCTGTCTGGGCATTTCTCTAATTGTCTTGGCCTTGCTTCAGTTGTATTGGCCTTGTTCCAATTGTCTTTGCCTTGCTCGAGTTGTCTAAGGCCTGCTCTAGTTGTCTCGGACTTGCTGTAGTTGTCTTGGCGTTGCTCCATTTGTCTTGGCCTTGCTCCAGTTGTCCTTAATTTGCTTCAATTTTCTAGGACATGCTCCAGATGACTTGGGTTTGATTCAGTTTTCTTGGCTTTGCTCTTGTTGTTGTAAACTTCGTGCCATTATATTGGACTGGTCTAGATACCGTGGGCTTGCAGCTGCCTTGGCCTTGCTCCAGTTGTCTTGGACTTGCTCTAGTTCTCTTGTCATTGCTCCAGTTGTCTTGGCATTGCTCTAGTTGTCTTGGGCCTGCTCCAGTTGTCCTTGGTTGGCTCCACTTATCTTATTCTTGCTCCAGTTGTCTTGGCCTTCCTATGGTTGTCTTCGGCTTGCTCTAGTTGTCTTCGGCTTGCTCCAGATGTCTTTGGCTTGCTCGAGTTTTCTTGGCCTTGCTCTAGTTGTCTTGGCCTTGCTCCAGTTGTCTTGGCCTTTCTCCAGTTGTCTTGGGCTTGCTCCAGTTGTCTTGGGCTTTTCCTAGTTATATTGGGCTTTCTCTAGTTGTCTTGGGCTTGCTCCAGTTGTCATAGCCTTGCTCCAGTTGTCTTGGGCTTGCTCCAATTGTCTTGGCATTGCTCCAATTGTCTTGGACTTGCTCCAGTAGTCTTGGTCTTGCTCCAGTTGTCTTCGCCTTGCTCCAGTTCTCTTGGGCCTGCTCCAGATGTCTTGGCCTTTCTCCAGTTGTCTTCGCTTTGCTCCAGTTTTCTTTGCCTTGCTCCAGCTGTCTTTGGCTTGCTCCAGTTGTCCTGTGCTTGCTCCAATGTCTTTAACTTGTATTAGTTTATTGGCCTTGCTCCAGTTGTATTGGCCTTGCCCAAGTTGATTTGGGCTTGCTTCAGTAACCTTGTTCTTGCTCTAGCTGCCTTGGGCTTGCTGCAGTTGTCTTGGCCTTCCTCCTGTTATCTTGGGTTTGCTCCAGTTGTCTTGGAATTGCTCCAGTTGTCTTGGCCTTGCTCCACTTGTCTTGGCCATGCTCCAGTTGTTTTTGACTTGCTCCAGGTGTCTTGGGCTTGCTCCAGTTGTCTTGGCCTTGCTCAAGTTTTCTTGGGCTTGCTCCACTTGTCTTGGGCTGGCTCCAGTTGCTTTGGGCTTGCTCCGGTTGTCTTGGCCTTGCCCCAGTTGTCTTAGGCTTGCGCAAGTTGTATTTGGCTTGTCCCAGTTTTATTGGGCTTGCTCCAATTTTCTTGGGTACCTGCGCGTGTGCCTAGGGTACTTGCGCCTGTGCCTAGGGTACCTGCGCCTGTGCTTAGAGTACTTCCGCCAGTGCCCACGTTACCTGCGCGTGTGCCTAGGGTATGTGCGGTTGTGCCTAGGGTACCTGTGCCTTTGCCTAGGGTACGTGGGCCTTTGCTTTGGGTACATGCGCCTGTTCCTAGGGTACCTGTGCCTATGCCTAGGGTACCTGCGCCTGTGCCTAGGGAACCTGCGCCTGTGCCTTGGGTACTTGTGCCTATGCCTAGGGTACCTGTGCCTGTGCGTAGGGTACCTGTGCCCGTTCCTAGAGTACATGCGGCTGTGCCTAAGGTACGTGCGCCTATGCTTAGGGCACCTGCGCCTATGCCTGGGGTACCTGCACTTGTGCCTAGGGTACCTGCGCCTGTCCCTATGGTACCTGCGCCTGTGCCTAGGGTACCTGCTCCTGTGCTTAGGGTACCTGCGCCTATGCCTGGGGTACCTGCACCTGTGCCTAGGGTACCTGTACTTGTGCCTAGGGTACCGCCGCCTGTGCCTAGGGTACCTGCGCCTGTCCCTAGGGTACCTGTGCCTATGCCTGGGGTACCTGCACCTGTGCCTAGGGTACCTGCGCCTGTGCTTAGGGTATCTACGCCTATCCCTAGGGTACCTACGCGTGTGCCTACAGTACCTACACCTGTGCCTAGGGTACCCGCGCGTGTGCACAGGTTACATGCGCATGTGCCTAGGGTACCTGTGCCTGTGCCTAGGATACTTGTCCCCGTGCCTAGGGTACCTGCGCCTGTGCCTAGGGTACCAGTGCATGTGCCTAGGGTTCATGAGCCCGTGCCTAGGCTACCTGTGCCTGTGCCTAGAGTACCTGCGCCTGTGCCTAGGCTACCTGCGCCTGTGCCTAGTGTACTTGTACCTGTGCCTAGGGTGCCTACGCCTGTGCCTAGGGTACCTATGCTTGTGCTTATGGTACCTGTGGCTCTCCCTAGGGTACCTGCACCTGTCCCTAGGGTACTTGCACCTGTGCTTAGGGTTCCCGTGCGTGTGCCTTTGGTACCTGTGCGAGTGCGTAGATCACCTGCGCCTGTGCCTATGGTACATGCACATGTGCCTAGGGTACCTGCGCGTGTGCCTAGGGTACCTGCGCCTGTGCCCAGGGTACCTGCACCTGTGCATAGGATACCTGCGCCTGTCCGTAGGGTACCTGCGCCTGTGCTTGGGGTACCCGCACCTGTGCCTAGGGTTTGTGCGCCTATCCTTAGGGTACCTGCGCGTGTGCCTAGGGTACATATGCCTCTGCCTAGAGTACCTGCACCTGTGCCCAGGCTACCTGCGCCTGTCCCTGGGGTACCTACGCCTGTGCCTACGGTACCTGCGCCTGTGCCTAGGGTACCAGCGCCTGTCCTTAGGGTACCTGCGCCTGTGCCTAGGGTACGTGGGCCTTTGCTTTGGATACCTACGCCTGTGCCTATGGTACTTGTGCCTGTGACTATGGTACGTACGCCTGTGCCTAAGGTACCTGCGCCTGTACCTAGTATACCTGTGCCTGTGCCTACGGTACCTGCGCCTGTGCCTAGGGTACCTGCGCCTGTGCTTGGGGTACCAGCGCCTGTCCCTAAGGTACCACCGCCTGTGCCTAGGATACCTGCGCCTGTGCTTACAATACCTGTGCCTATGCCTAGGGTACCTGCACCTGTGCATAGAACACTTGCGCTTGTGCCTTTGGGACCTGCGCATGTGCCTAGGGTACCTGCGCCTGTGTGTAGGGTACCTCCGCCTGTGCCCAATTTACTTGTGCCTGTGCCTAGGGTACCCGCGCCTCTGTCTAGGGAACATGCGCCTGTGTCTAGGGTACCTACGCAAGTGCTTAGGGTACCAGCGCTTGTGCCTAGGATACCTGCGCTTGAACCTAGGGTACTTGCGCTTGTGCCTAGGGTACCTCGCTTGTGCATAGGGTACCTCCGCCTGTGCCCACGTTACCTGTGCCTATGCCTAGGATACCTGCACCTGTGCCTAGGGTACCTTTGCCTGTGCCTAGTGTACCTGCACCTATGCCCAGGCTACCTGCGCCTGTGCCTAGGGTACCTGCGCCTGTCCCAGGGTACCTGCGCCTGTGCCTAGGATACCTACGCCTGTGCCTAGGGTACTTGCGCCTATCCCTAAGGTACCTGCGCCTGTGCTTAGGGTACCTGTGCCTGTGCCTACTGTACATGAGCCTTTGCTTAGAGTACATGCGCTTGTTCCTAGGGTACCTGCGCCAGTGCCTAGGGTACCTGCGCCTGTGCCTAAGGTACATGCACTTGTGCCTAGGGAACCTGTGCTCGTGCTTAGGGTAGGTGTGCCTATGCCTAGGGTGCGTGCGCCTATGTATAGGGTACCTGCGCCTGTCCCTATGATACCTACGCGTGTGCCTAGGGTACCTGTGCCTCTGCTTAGGGTACCTGTGCCTGTGCTTAGGGTACCTGCGCCTGTGCCTAGAATACCTGCACGTGGGCCTATGGTACATGCGCCTATGCCTACGGTACGTGCGCCTGTACCTAGGGTACCTGCGCCTCTGCCTAGGGTACCTGCCCCTGTGCCTAGGGTACCTGCGCCTGTCTCTAGGGTACCTGTGCCTGTGCCTAGGGTCGCTGCACCTGTGCCTAGGGTACCAGGGCTTGTGCTTTGGGTGCCTGCACCTGTGCCTAGGGTACCTGCGCATGTGCTTAGGGTACCTGTGCCTGTGCCTACGGTACCTGCGCTTGTCCCTAGGGTACCTTGCCAGTTCCTATGGTACTTGCGCATGTGCCTAGGGTACCTGCGCTTGTGCCTAGATTACATGCGCTTGTGCCTAGGATACTTGCACCTGTGCCTACGGAACATGCGCTTCTGCCCAGGCTACCTGCGCCTATGCCCGAGGTACCTGCGCGTGTACCTAGGGTACATGCGCCTATGCATAGGGTACCTGTACCGGTGCCAAGGGTACCTGTGCTTGTGTGTAGAGTGACGACGCTTGTGCCTTAGATAACTGCGCTTGTGCCTAGTGTATGTGCGCCTGTGCCTAAGGTACCTGCGCATGTGCCGATGGTACCTGCGCCCATGCCTATGGTACGTACGCATGTGCCTAGGGTACCTGTGCCTGTGCCTACGGTACCTGCGCCTGTGCCCAGTTTACCTGTGCCTGTGCCTAGGGTACCTGCGCCTGTGTCTAGGGTACATGCGCATGTGTCTAGAGTACCTGCGCTATTGCTTAGGGTGCCTGCGCTTGTGCCTAGGGTACCTGCACCTGTACCTATGGTACTTACGCCTGTGCCTAGGGTACCTGCTCATGCCTAGGTTACCTACGCCTGTGCCTATGGTACCTGCGCTTGTCCCTAGGGTACTTGTACCTGTGCCTAGGGTACCTGCGCTAGTGCCCAGGATACCTGTGCCTGTGCCTAGGGTACGTGCGCTTGTGCTTAGGGTACCTGTGTCTGTGCCTTTGGTACCTGCGCCAATGCGTAGAACACCTGCACATGTGCCTATGGTACGTGCGCATATGCCTAGGGTACCTACACCTGTGCCTAGGGTACCTGCGCTTGTGCCTATGGTACGTGCGCCTGTGCCTAGGATACCTGCGCCTATCCCTAGGATACCTGCGCTTGTGCCTGGGGTACCTTCACCTGTGCCTAGGGTACCTGCGCCTCTGCTTATGGTATCTGCGCCTGTCCCTATGGTACCTGCGCATGTGCCTAGGGTAACTGCACCTGTGCCAAAGGTACCTGCACCTGTTCCCAGGTTACTTTTGCCTGTCCCTATGGTACATGCGCCTGTGCCTATGGTACCCGCATGTGCCTAGGGTACCCGCGCTTGTTCTTAGGGTACCTGCGCCTGTGCCTAGGGTACCTGTGCCTATGCCTAGGGTACGTGGGCCTTTGCTTTGGGTACCTACGCCTGTGCATAGGGTACCTGTGCCTGTGTCTAGGATACCTATGCCTGTGCCTAGGGTATGTGCGCTTGTACCTATGGTACCTGTGCCTGTGCCTATGGTACCTGTGCCTGTGCCTAGAGTACCTGCGCTTGTGCTTAGGGTACCTGCGCCTGTCCCTAGGGTACATGTCCCTGTCCCTAGGATACCTGCGCCTGTGCTTACGGTACCTGTGCCTGTGCATAGGGTACCTGCGCCTGTGCGTAGAACACTTGCACCTATGCCTATGGTACTTGCGCATGAGCATAGGGTACCTGTGCCTGTGCCTAGGGTACCTGCGCCTGTGCCCAATTTACCTGTGCCTGTGCCTAGGGTACTGGCGCCTGTGTCCAGGGTACATGTGCCTGTGTCTAGGGTACATGCGCAAGTACTTAGGCTGCCGGCGCTTGTGCCTAGGGTACCTGTGCCTGTACCTAGGGTAGTTGTGCCTGTGCTTAGGGTACCTCGCCTTTGCCTAGGGTACCTCGGCTGTTCCTCGGTTACCTGTGCCTGCGCTTAGGGTACCTGCGCCTGTGCCTAGGATACCTGTGCCTGTGCCTAGGGCAGAGTTGCCCTCGTTGTTCGTTGTAGGGCGACTACAACGACAACGGCACATCGAGGGGCATCGATGCTACATCGATGCGGTCTTGCTGTTGTATGGACGACCGGGTGCAACCCAGACCAAATTTTGCCAACGATAGTGAGCGACCAAGGAATATTCCAGGGTCAGGAAAATGCGAGTTCGGCTCTCGGTGCGTCACTTCTACTTTACATGCACGCACTGTGCTAAAAGTTAAGCATCAGGCTATGTGGCATGAATCAATGTATGACTTGTGCCAGGTGGCATCGTACCCACACCATCTACCAATTGGGGTCATGCACAAGGAGCTGCACATTGCCAAGTTGGACAGTGTGGAAGTGCGCCCCCATCCGCGCCGACGCAATTGTTTGACCAATGGCATGCACAACCTCAAATTTGGAGATAACACGAGACACATGCGGATATGGTTTGCTACATAAGAACGTGAATTTTATATTTCGGATGTTTTGTTCATATACTAGCTAGTGTTTGTGATCTTCGTAGTCGTCGTTTCACATATACGTGAATTTAGTAATGTTTCGTAAACCGACACGTAAAAATACTTCATTCACATTCTATATCGACCAAAGCATCGCGTCAAGGATGAGGTTTAAGATGTCGATATGCACTTTTTAGCGAGATGGCTGCTTACAGACATTAAGGGGGTGGTGACTGGCTGGCACTACCTCAGTCGGAGCAACTGTTCGATTCTATCGGAAGCTAGTACTCCCGATAGTAGTAACATCGCGTCCCCCTGTTACGTGATGTAGCCGACACTTGCGCCATTTCTTGATCTGGAGGCCATGTGCAGCTGAGCTGCCTGGCATGGGCACCATGGCTTCATCCTCTCAGCCTAGCACCTCCAACAGAGCATCCATCGCCGGCTCTAGTCCCTCCGCAGCTCCTTATCTACCGTCTCCAACCAATTCGATGCCAGCAAGTGGAATCCACTGAACAGGAGGACGCTCACTAGTGACTTTCTCACCAAGGAGCTATCAAAGCACTGTGAACCTCGTGCAACTTCCAGCAAGAAGGCGGGATATGTTTGCGGATCGTGCGCCAAGAGGGTGAGCGGCACGTTTGACCGCATCTGCGGCCACTTTGCCTGCAACAACCCCAACGTTTGGAAATGTCCCCATCCTCTACCAACAGTTAGGGACGCGCTAGGCTTGGAGAGGTTTCCCCCTCCTCCAGCTGGATGGAACCCGCACAGTGTGAAGTTGTACAAGGGAGAGGGAGTGGAGTGGGGCACCAAGGACAAACCGGTTGCATGGCTGAAGTTGTGGGAGGCAGAGGAGAAGGCATGACAAGCTGCCGTTGGAGGAATGACGCTGCAGCTGGACTCAAGTGACGAAGAAGGTGGCAGGGGTGCAGCAGGTCCTGACAGGCAAGCGGCTACAACAACATTGGAGGGGGAGGTGCAGCTCTTTGATGTGAACAAGGCCGCATTGTTCCATCAGTCCACAATGGCGGAGAACATGGACAAGTCAAACAACGTCACTTGCCAGATGGCCATTGTCAAACTGATGGCAATCGCATCGCTGCCCATCTCCTTTTGATGGGAGCCGGTGCTCATGGACGTCGTGAAGGCAGCAAAGAAGGTGACTCCTGGTTTTCGGCTGCCCAGCAAAACCACGGTGGTTGATGACCTACTCCCAAAACTGGATGTGGAGCTGGCCGAGCTCGATGGACCTTTGAAGCAGGCCTGGAGCACGTGCGGAACCAGCCTAGCAGTCGATGAGTGGTCCGACTGACAGGTGAGGCCTATCTACAGCGCCATGGCAGTGAATGCCATGGGCTCGGTCCACCTCTTCTCACGGGATGCCAGTGGTCTGACAAGGGATGCAGAACACACTGCCTCCATGATAGAGGCTGCAATTGAAGCTGTGGGTGAGGACAAGGTCGTTTCGCGGATTTGTGACAATGCCTCTGTGAACAAGAAGGCTTTTTCGGAGCTAATGGTGAAGAATCCCAATCTGTTTCTACAGGGATGTTGTGCCCACAACATAGACTTGATTATAAAGGACGTGGACAAGACAGCATGGGGGGCTGGCATCATTTCAAGGTGTGAGAAAGTCATTGCGTTTTTCAGGAACAATGCCATGCCTCGGACATGGCTAAAGGACAAGAAAGGTGGCAAGGTGCTGAAGAACAGGTGTGATACCCGCTTTGCCTCAGTATTTGACATGATGGAGCGGCTGTTGGAGCTTAAAGAGGAGTTGGAGGGGTTTGTCAAGTTGGACGAGTGGAAGCAGATCAGATCGCACTGGGATGTGGAATTCAGGAGTCGTAAGCGAGAGGTGAGAAAGATCATACGGCGCAGGGTCTTTTGGCTTTAGGTTCGTCAACTGAAGAATTTGTTGTTGCCTTTGGTGAAGGTCTTGCGGGTGGCTGATGCGCCGGGTGGGAGGGCTGGAGAGATGTACGAGGGCTTGTTGGATTGTGGTGAACAGGTGAAAGCTCTGGCTGAGAAGAGGGGGAGAAAGACCCGCAAGGTTGCAGAGGCCCAAGTTAACTTTGTTTTACGCAGGCTAGACCAGCGTTGGTCCAAGGACATGAGCTGCCCTTTGTATGCTGCTACCCGCCGCTTGCATCCTGTGCACTTTGGCAATGACCTCTCCAGTGATGCCACCACATGCTCAGCGTGGCAGGCTGTGGTGGAGGCCATGGTTCCAGCGGACAGGCATGATGACGTCATGAAAGAGATTGGAGTCTTTCAGATGGCCCAGACAATGGTGGTCCACGATCCCATGCTCACACCGCGTCGAAATGCAAAGGCTGTTGCTACAGTAGTAAAGGTGTAGTGTGGGACAATGACAGCTGCAGAATGGCATGTCAACTACATGTACCACCTGCCAGCACTTCGGAACCTCGCATTGAAGCTGCTGTCGCAACCATGTTCATCATCCGAGTGTGAACGTGTGTTTTCAACTCATGAATTGATTCACACTGCCAGGAGAAACAGGCTCAAAGTATCTACCCTCGAGCTCCTTGTGCAAGAAACGTTTGTCTACGCAAGCACTACGGCCGAAGCGGACGCAGGGCAGCAAAGGACCTCGCCAAGGCCGCGGGGGTAGAGGAATAAGCTAAAGCTGAGGCAGATGCCAGTGAGGATGACGGGGAGGTCGTTGAGGAGGATGGACTACTGAGTGAGCGAGAGGTTGACATGGAGAGCGATGAGGAGGACGGTGAGGAGGATGAGGAGGAGGAGGCAGGGGATGAGGGAGATGTGGTGGAGGTGATGGCCTCTGTCCGTGTCATGAGTGACATGCCAGCACTGACTCATGCTCTTCCAGTACGTGTTCGTGCACAAGAGACGCTGGCAGCAGCAGCAGCAGCAGTAGCTGGCAAAAGCAGACAAGGTGCAGCGGCAACAGCAGTAGCATCAGCAAGTGGGGAAGCAGCAGGTGGGACAGCAGCAGGTGGGGAAGAACCAGGTAGAGAAGTAGCAGGTGAGGAAGGAGCAGGTGGGGATGAAGCTGGTGGAGAAGCAGCGGATGGAAGTGGAGATGCAGCAATTGCAGCTGAAGATGCAGAGAGCCCAGCATGCCAGCCAGCGTCCACAATGGCATCAAGAGTTGGCGGCTCCAAGCACAGCGACAAGCGTGCTGCCCTGGTTGCACTAGCTGCTGCAAGGGCTGCAAAGCGTGTGGCAGGCAGCACCCCAGCAACTCATGCTACAAACAGGCTGGCTGCTAGGCGTAGAGCTGTTATGTGCAAGAAGATCAGTTGAGTCATTGTAACCTTATTGGCCTCATTGAATAAAGTACTGCTTTGAACTGCATCCCTTTTCATTGTATTTGCCTTGTTATCCCTGCCCATCTATGAATGCTATCCATGGGGGATGACACCTCTGCCCATGGTGAATGTCAATAAGTGTAGCAATAAGGCCCAAAGCATGGCATTTTATAATTTCAAGTTGCATAAGAGAATGGGTGTGCAGTGAAAGTGAACCAGACCATGGAATGTACAATGTTGTTGCTTGGGAATAGGTGTGAAAATGGTGTTTTGGGTCTGACTGTCCCTTGGTTTTTTGGCCATTGCCAGCTCTCATCCCTCTAATATGAGGGATGCCTCTGTAACCACATCGATGTGCCCAATCAATGCTACATCGATGTACCATTATGGACATCGATGTACCGTTATTCGAGGTACCGCGGTCAACTCTAGCCTAGGGTACCTGCGCCTGTGCCCATGCTACCTGCGCCTGTGCCTAGGGTACCTGCGCCTGTCCCGAATGTACCTGCGCTTGTGCCTAGGGTACCTGCGCTTGTGCCTAGGGTACTTGCGCCTGTCCCTAGGGTACCTGCGCCTATGCTTAGGGTACCAAAGCCTGTGCCTAGGGTACGTGAGCCTTTGCTTAGAGTACATGCGCTTGTTCCTGGGGTACCTGCGCCTCTGCCCACGGTACCTGCGCTTGTGCCTAAGGTACATGCGCCTGTGCCTAGGGAACCTGCGCCTGTGCTTAGGGTACCTGCGCCTGTGCCTATGGTACCTGCGCCTATGCTTATGGTACCTGCGCCTGTCCCTAGGGTACCTGCGCTTGTGCCTAGGGTACCTGTACCTGTGCTTAGGGTACCTATGCCTATGCTTAGGGTACCTGCGCCTGTGCCTAGAATACCAGCGCGTGTGCCTATGGTACCTGCGCCTATGCCTAGGGTACTTGCCTCTGTACCTAGGGTACCTGCGCCTCTGCCTAGGGTACCTGTCCCTGTGCCTAGGGTACCTGTGCCTGTCTCTAGGGTACCTGCGCCTGTGCCTGGGGTCCCTACGCCTGTGCCTAAGGTACCTGCGCCTGTGCTTTCGGTGCATGTACTTGTGCCTATGGTACCTGCGCCTGTGCTTAGGGTACCTGCGCTTGTGCCTATGGTACCTGCGCTTGTCCCTAGGGTACGTGCACCAGTGCATAGGGTACTTGCGCCTGTGCCTAGGGTACCTACGCATGTGCCTAGGGTACCTGCGCATGTGCATAGGATACTTGCGCTTGTGCTTGCGGAAATTGCGCTTGTACCCATGCTACTTGCGCCTGTGCCCGAGGGACCTGCGCCTGTGCCTAGGGTACCTGCGTGTGTGCCTAGGGTACCTACACCTGTGCCAAGAGTACCTGTGCTTGTGCGTAAGGTGACTGCGCTTGTGCCTAGGATACCTGCGCTTGTGCCTATGGTACCTGCGCATGTACCTAGGGTACCTGCGCGTGTGCCTAGGGTACCTGCGCCTGTGCCCCGTTTACCTGTACCTGTGCCTATGGTACACGCGCCTGTGTCTAGGGTACCTGCGCATGTGTCTATGGGTATTTGCGCTAGTGCTTAGGGTGCCTGCGCTTGTGCCTATGGTACCTGCGCCTGTACCTGGGGTACTTATGCCTGTGCCTAGGGTACCTCGCCTGTGCCCAGGGTACCTGCGCCTGTGCCCATGTTACCTGCGCCTGTTCCTGGGGTACCTGCGCCTGTGGCCAGGGTACCTGTGCCTGTGCCTAGGGTACCTGCGCTTGTGCCCACGCTACATGCGCCTGTGCCTAGGGTACCTGTGCCTGTGCTTAGGGTTCTTGTGCTTGTGCCTTTGGTACCTGTGCCAGTGCGTAGAACACCTACGCCTGTACCTATGGTACCTGCACATGTGCCTAGGGTACCTGCGCCTGTGCCTAGGGTACATGCGCCTGTGCCTAGGGTACCTGCGCCTGTGCCTAGGATACGTGCACCTATCCCTAGGGTACCTACGCCTGTGCTAAGGGTACCTCCACCTGTGCCTAGGGTACCTGCGCCTGTGCTTAGGGTATTTGCGCCTGTCCTTATGGTACCTGCGCGTGTGCCTAGGGTACTTGCGCCTGTGCCCAGGGTACCTGCGCCTGTGTCCTTGTTACCTACGCTTGTCCCTAAGATATCTACACCTGTGCCTAGGGTACCTGCGCCTGTGCCTACGGTACCCGCGCCTGTCCCTAGGGTACCTGCACCTGTTCTTAGGGTACCTGTGCATGTGCCTAGGGTACGTGGGCCTTTGCTTTGGGTACTTGCGCCTGTGCATAGGGTACCTCTGCATGTGCCTAGGGTACCTGCGCCTGTGCCTAGGGTACCTGCGCCTGTGCCTAAGGTACCTGTGCCTATGCCTACGGTACCTGCGCCTTTGCCTAGGGTACCTACGCCTGTGCGTGGGATACCTGCGCCTGTGCTTACGGTACCTTTGCCTGTGGATATGGTACCTGCGCCTGTGCGTAGAACACCTCCGCCTGTGCCTGTGGTGCCTGCGCATGTGCCTAGGGTACCTGCGCATGTGCACAGGGTACCTGCGCCTGTGCCCAGTTTACCTATGCCCGTGCCTAAGGTACCCGCGCCTGTGTCTATGGTACCTGCACCTGTGTCTAGGGTACCTGTGCTAGTGCAGTTGGTGCCTAGGGTACCTGCGCCTGTACCTAAGGTACTTGCGCTTGTGCCTAGGGTACCTCGCCTCTGCCTAGGGTACTTGTGCCTGTGCCCAGGTTACCTGCGCCTATGCCTATGGTACGTGCGCCTGTGCCTAGCCCACCTGAGTCTATGCCTAGGGTACCTGCGCATGTGCCTAGGCTACGTGCGGCTGTCCCTAGGGTACCTGCGCCTGTCCCCAGGGTACCTGCGCCTGTGCCTAGGGTACGTGCGCCTCTCCGTAGGGTACTTGCGCCTGTCTCTAGGGTACCTGTGCCTGTGCTTAGGGTACCAGTGCCGGTGCCTATGGTACGTGAGCCTTTGCTTAGGGTACATGCGCTTGTTCCTAGGGTACCTGCGCGTGTGCCTAGGGTACGTGCGCCTGTGCCTAAGGTACATGCGCTTGAGCCTAAGGTACCTGCGCCTGTGCCTAGGGTACCTGCGCCGGTGCCTAGGGTACCTGTGCGTACGCTTAGGTTACTTGGGCCTGTCCCTGAGATACCTGCGCTTGTGCATAGGGTACCTACGCCTCTGCTTAGGGTAATTGCGCGTGTGCTTTGGGTACCTGCGCCTATGCCTAGAATACCTGTGCTAGTGCCTATGGTACCTGCGCGTATGCCTAGGGTACCTGCGCCTGTACCTAGGGTACCTCCGCCTCTGCCTAGGGTACCTGCCCATGTGCCTAGGGTACCCGTGTCTGTCTCTTGGGTACCTGCGCCTGTGCCTAGGGTCCCTAAGCCTGTGCCTAGGGTACATACACGTGTGCTTAGGGTGCCTACACCTGTGCCTAGGGTACCTGTGCCCGTGCTTAGGGTACCTGCACCTGTGCTTAGGGTACCTGCGCTTGTCCGTACGATACCTGCGCCAGTGCCTGGGGTACTTACGCCTGTGCCTAGGGTACCTGCGCCTATGCCTAGGGTACCTACGCTTGTGCCTAGGATAATTGCGCCTGCGCCTACGGTACCTACGCATGTGCCCATGCTACCTGTGCCTGTGCCTAGGGTACCTGCACCTGTGCTAATGGTACCTGTGCTTGTGCCTAGGGCAACTGCGCCTGTGCCTAGGATACCTGCGCTTGTGCCTAGTGTTTCTGCGCCTGTGCCTAAGGTACTTGCGCCTGTGCCTATGGTACCTGCGCCTGTGCCAAGGGTACCTGCGCTTGTGCCTAGGGTACCTGCGCCTGTGTTTAGGGTACATGGGCCTGTCCCTAGGGAATCTCTGCCTGGGCCTAGGCTACCTGTACAGGGGCAGGTACCCTATGTACAGGCGTAAGTACCCTAGCCATAGGCGTAGGTATCCTTAGCACAGCATAGGTACCCTAGGCACAGGCGCAAGTACCCTAGGCATAGGCACAGGTATCCTTGGAACAGGTACAGGTACCCTAGGTATGGGCGAAGGTACCCTAGGCACAAGCGCATGTACCCCAGGCACGGGCGCAGGTAACCTGGGCACAGGCGCAAGTACCGTAGGCACAAGCGCACGTACCTTAGGAACAGGCACAAGTACCAAAGGCACAGGCATACGTGCCCTGGGCACAAGCACAGGTACCCAAGGCACTGGCGCAGGTACCCTAGGGATAGGCATAGGTACCCAAGGCACAGGCGCAATACCCTTGGCACGGGCGCAGGTTCCCTAGGCATAGGCGTAGGTACCTAGAGCACAGGCGCAGGTACCCCAGGCACAGGTGTAGGAATCCTAAGTACAGGCACAGGTACCGTAGGCAAAGGTGTAGGGATCCTATGCACAGGCGCAGGTACCATGTAGGCACGCGCAATTACCCTAGGCATAGGTACCCTTATGGCATAGGCGCAGGTATCCTATGTATCAGGTATCCTAGGTATCAGGTATCCTAAGGGTGCACACCGGGTAAGATTCCCGGATCTCAGGTTGGATCCTGATCCCCGGTTCCGGATCCTAGGATGGATTTGGATCCTCGGATCCAATAAAAGATCCCCGGATCCTATGGATTCCCGACTCTTTTCCGCATCCTATAGGCTGAGCAAGGATAATGCCTTACATTTTTTACTCCTAACCCTGTTTTCCCCTCTTTCTTATGTGGTGAAAAGATCCCCGGATCCCGGATTGAATCTTCATCAAGGATCCGGATCCCCGGATCTGGATCCAGATCCGGATTCCCGGATAAGATCCCCGGATCCTAGGATTTGGTGTGCAGCCTTAAGTACCCTTGGCACAGGTCATGTACCCTAGGCACAGGCGCATGTACCCTAGGGTCAGGCGCAGGTATCCTAAGCAGATGCGCAGGTATCCTAGGCACAGGCGCAACTACCTTAGGCACAGGCACAGGTACCCTAGGCACAGGCGCAGGTACCCTAGGTACAGGCGCAGGTACCCTAGGCACATGGGCAGGCACCCTAAGCACTAGCACAGGTACACTAGACACAGGCGCAGGTACCCTAGACACAGGCGCAAGTACCCTAGGCACAGGCGCAGGTAAACTGGGCATACACGCAGGTACCCTAGGCAAAGGCGTTGGTACCCTAGGGACAGGCAAAGAGACCCTAAGCACATGCGTAGGTACCCTAGGCACAGGCGCAGGTACCCTAGGCACAGGAGCAGGTACCCTAGGGATAGGCGCAAGTACCCTATGCACAGATGCAGGTAACCTGGGTACAAGCGCAGGTACCCTACGTACACGCACATATACCCTAGGCACAGGCACAGGTAACCTGGGCACAGGGTTGGCACCCTAGGCACAGGCGCAAGTACCCTAGGCACAGGTGCAGGTGCCCAAGGGACAGGTGAAGATACCCTAAGCACAGGCGCAAGTACCTTAGGTACAGGCGCAGGTACACTAGGCACAGGCGCATGTACCCTGGGCAGAGGCGCACGTACCATAGGCACAAGCGCAGGTACCATAGGCACAAGCACACGTACCCTAGGCACATGCGCAGGTATCCTAAGCACGGGAGCAGGTACCCTAGGCACAGGCACAGGTACCATTGGCACATGCGCAGGTACCCTAGGCACAGGCGTAGGTACCCTAAGCAAAGGCCAACGTACCCTAGGCACACGCACAGGTACCCTAAGGGCAGGCGCAAGTATCCTAGGGGCAGGCGCAGGTACCCTAAGCACAGGCGCAGGTACCATAGGCACAAGCGCAGGTACCCTAGGCACGGGCGCAAGTTACCCTAGGCAGAGGCCCAGGTACCCTAAGCAAAGGCCCACGTACCCTAGGCACAGGCACATGTACCCTAGGGACATGCACAGGTACCCTAGGCACAGGCGTAGGGGATGTGGGCACAGGCGCAGGTACCCTTTGAATAGGCACAGGTACCCTAGGCACAGGCGCAGGTACCCTCGGCACAGGCGCATGTAACCTGGGCACAGGTGCAGGTACCCTAGGCACAGGCGCAGGTACCATAGGCACAGGCGCAAGTTACCCTAGGCACAAGCGCAGGTACCCTACGCAAAGGCCCACGTACCCTAGGCACAGGCACATGTACCCTAGGGACATGCACAGGTACCCTAGGCACAGGCGTAGGGGATGTGGGCACAGGCGCAGGTACCCTTTGAATAGGCACAGGTACCCTAGGCACAGGCGCAGGTACCCTCGGCACAGGCGCATGTAACCTGGGCACAGGTGCAGGTACCCTAGGCACAGGCGCAGGTACCATAGGCACAGGCGCAAGTTACCCTAGGCACAAGCGCAGGTACCCTACGCAAAGGCCCACGTACCCTAGGCACAGGCACATGTATCCTAGGCATAGGCGCAGGTACCCTAGGCACAGGAGCAAGTATCCTAGGCACAAGCGAAGGTACCCAGGCACAGGCGCAGGTACCCTATGCACAGGTACAGGCACCCTAGGCACAGGCGCAAGTACCCTAAGCATAGGCCCAGGTACACTAGGAACAGGCGCAGGTACCCTACGCATAGACGCAGGTACCCTAGGCACAGGCGCTGGTACCCTAAGCACATCCGCAGGTACCCTCGGCACAGGCGGAGTCACTCTAGGCACAGGCACCGGTACCCTTGGCACAGGTACAGGTACCTAGGGACAGGCGCAGGTACCCTAGGCATAGGCGCAGGTACCCCACGCACAGGCGCAGGTAACCTAGGCACAAGCGCAGGTATAGTAGGCACAAGCGCAAATACCCGAGGCACAGGCGCAGGTACCCTAGGCACAGGCGCAGGTATCCTAGGCACAGGCGCAGGTACCCTAGGCACAGGCGCTGGTACCCTAAGCACATCCGCAGGTACCCTCGGCACAGGCGCATGTAACCTGGGCACAGGTGCAGGTACCCTAGGCACAGGCGCAGGTACCCTAGGCATAGGCGCAGGTACCCCACGCACAGGCGCAGGTAACCTAGGCACAAGCGCAGGTATAGTAGGCACAAGCGCAAATACCCGAGGCACAGGCGCAGGTACCCTAGGCACAGGCGCAGGTATCCTAGGCACAGGCGCAGGTACCCCAGGACATGCGCATGTACCCTACAGATAGGCGCGGGAACCCTAGGCACAGGCGCTGGTACCCTAGGCATAGGCGCAAGGACCCTAGGAAGCGGCGCGGGCATCATAGAGACAGGCGCAATTACCCTCGGCACAGGCACAAGTACCCTAGGCACAGGCGTAGATACCCTAGGTACAGGCGCAGGTACCCTAGGCACAGGCGCAGGTACCATAGGTACAAGCGCAGGTATTATAGGCACAGGCGGAGGTACACTAGGCACAGGCGCGGTCAACCTAGGCAGTGGTGGAGTCACCCTAAGCATAGGGACAGGTACCCTTGGCACAGGTACAAGTACCCTAGACACAGGCGCATGTACTCTAGGCATAGGCGCAGGTACCCTGGGTACAGGCATAGGTAACCTGGGCTCAGGCTCAGGTACCATAGACACAGCATGTATCCTAGGCACAGGCGCACGTTCCGTAGGCACAGGAGCAGATACCCTAGGAACCGGTGCAGGTATCCCAGGCACAGGTGCACGTACCCTAGGGACAGGCGCAGGTAGCCTAGGCACAAGGGAAGGTACTCTAGGCACATGCGCAGATACCCTATGCACAGGCGCAGGTACCATAAGCACAGGCGCAGGTACCGCAGGCACAGGCGCAAGAATCCTAAGCACAGGCGCAGGTACCCTAGGCACGGGCGTAGGGACCGTAGGCACAGGCAGAGGTACCCTAAAGACAAGTGCAGGTACCCTAGGCATAGGCGCAGGTATCCTAGGCACAGGCGCAGGTACCCTAGGTACAGACGCACGTACCCGAGGCACAGACGCAGGTACCATAGGCACAGGCTTGTGCTTTCTAGGCACAAGCGTAGGTACATTAGGCACAGGCGCAGGTACCATAAGCACACGCACAGTTACCCTAGGCACAGGCGCATGTACCCTAGGGACAGCCGCAGGTACCCTAAGCACAGGCTTTGGTACCATAGGCACGGGTGCACGTACCCTAAGCACAGGCGCAGGTACCCTAGGTGTTGGAAATCATCGACTCGGACAATAGTTATTCCCACCTTCTCAATAAAGGTTCAGGTCCGAGACCAAACCACCTTGACTCAACGGCCCTCGGTTAGACTAACCGTTGAGCCCAACATGTCAAGGCATCCCCTAATAAAGTGGCATGTATCATCCGCATCCAGCTAGCGGAAAGAAGCCGTTGCTTTGCTCATTAGTCCTGTTCAGTCCTTTTATGACCGAGGATGTTCATTCCCTTGAGTTAACTGGAGCAGTTCTGCTCACCCTGTTCCCCCTTTAATCCGCGGCTTAGCCGTAGTGTCTTTGCTCTGCTCATCCCTCGTACGTTTTGTCATTGCCAACTCTCAACGATTCGCTCCGTCACTCTTGCTTCTTCGCCGAGCTCTCATACTTCGCCAACCATCACTTCCCTCGCCAGCACTCTCTCTCAAATCAACCTGTCTCCCACCGCTACCTCGCGTCTTAGCCTCTATCGTCTCCTCGACTAACACCTTGGACCGCTCTTGCTTACATCACTCTGGTGACATACACCTGCACGTCCTGATGCTTCTGCTTACTTCTACTGCCGCTGTTCTCATGTCTGTATTCTTCTGACACGGTATCAGAGCTTTAGGCAACATCACCTGGAGTCCCATGACCTCGTCATCAGTCTACCGACACCCTTACTTCGACTTACATTCTCCTGCCGCCGCTACCGCCATCTCGCGCCTTGCCGCTTTGCCAGTAGCTGACAACAACAGCTGTGCCTGACGAGTTCTCCACGCTGAAGAAACGCCCCGTCATCCCAAGAAGGCCCTGCGCCCATTTTTGTGCCCGTGGCTAACAAACGGTGATGTGTCGCCCACATCAGCTGCAAGTAACTCTTAAGCCGCCGCCTGCCGTCAACTACCAATAAGCTTCCTGCTGTCTACCATCCGCTGCCCCTCATCACATTTGCCTCCGCCAGCATCTCCTTCCCTTTCTTCTCGCCTCATCAGCTTCATCTGCTCCTTCCTCGCCGTCATCCTCATCTTGCTGGCATCTGTCGTCTCGAGCCGCTTTCTCGCATCGCCTCCTCACTTTGTCAGTAGCTGCAGCCAAAACTGCCGCTGTCAGGATATTAGACACCAACAGTCTTCCTGCTCCCATCTCCAGGCCAGCTAGGGAACAAGCCGTTACTCTCCTGGCATCAGCAGTCTAGTATCCCTGCTCGTTGCCTGACTCCCTCTACCGCAACCAACCTCTTCAACTCACAGGATACCGGACACCACCAGTCTTCTTGCTCCCATTTCCGAGCCAACGGGGAACCAAACCGTCACTCTCTTGAATGCTGAAAAGAAGTAGTTGTGTCTTTTTGCCTTCCTACCGCATCGCCTTCCATCTTGGCTCTCTCCGCTCGCGTCCCTCCCTGTCTCCTGGCTCTGTCATCATCATTAGCCTTCGATCTTCATCTGCCTTCATCACCCATCCTCCTCCTCACTCCAGTCTCCTCTGCTTCATCAGCCGCCCGTTCATGCCTCATCTTTGTCTCTCCGCCATCATCATCCTGCGCGCCGCCTTGGCATCCATCGTCTTCATCAGCATCATCTCTTTGCACACGTGATTCCGCCCCTGTGCTCACTCGTCAATCAATCGCTTCCTCCGCTTCTGCAAATTGCTTTCAGATCGGAACAAGGATTCGTTCGGTCGCATTGCCTTTTCCACGAAGACCTGCGCCCACGTCGAACCATCCTTCAGCGCACGTAGTTCCGCCCCTGCGCCCACTCATAAATCAATCGTTTTCTCCGCTTCCGAATCCCTCTCGGCTCGGCAGAAGGATCTGCCCGGTCGCATTGCCTTTTTCCGTGACGACCTGCGCCCTCGCCGTACTCTCCTTCAGCGCACGCGGTTCGCCCCTGCGCCCACTCGGCCATCGTCATCATCTTTTGCCTTAGTAATCCTCAGCATCTATGAACGGCACAAGGACCCGCTTGGTCGCATTGCTCGAGTCGCGACGACCTGAACCCACGCCAAAACTTCCATCAGCGCACGCGGTTTGCCCCTGCGCCCACTCCACCTTCCATCACTCCTCCGCCATCATCCAACTTCATCATCCGCTCAGCACAAGGATTCGCCTGGTTGCATTACCTTTTCCGCGACGACCTGCACCCACGCGGATAACTTCCCAAGTACACGAGGTTCCATCCCTGCACTCATTCAATCACTCGTCGTTTCTGCCGCTAACTGCCCTTGTCTCTTCCACTCAATCTTCCTCAACGCACGTGATTCCACCCTCGTGCCGATCTGATCACCACTATTGGTCTAACTCAACTTTCATCAATTGCAACCTGCCACCGCAACTACCGCTGTCCTTCGGCTCCATCCAGCATGGCCAACCCTTGGCACGACTGTCCCGTCCTTGAAGAAGATGGAAGCAATATCCACAGTTGGTCACATACTGTGCTGACTTTGACCAGCACCATCTTCATCAACGAGTATCGTGTCTCCGATTTTCTCATCGGCACCTACGAGCATCACCGCACACCTCAACATTCCCTACATCTTTACCGTGCAACCTTTCTTCTTATGTAGGGTCATATATTCACCCTCGTGGATATGTCATTCCATCATCTACGCACGAATGCAAGGAATGGACCAGAACTCTGGTTCAGCCTACAGCTGGAAGCATGCAAACGGCAATGGATCACTCTCTCTTGCTGAGACAACCCCATTGTTCCACCTCTGCCCGAAGATCCCAACACAAGACCCTACCTCAAAATTGATCTGGCATTGGCAGAAGAAGAAGAGGAAGAGGTGGAGGAACCAGTGGAAGAAGGATCTCCAGTACCTGTCCCTTTTCCTGCTGCGGAGGGACATGGACAAGCTGCCGAGATCATCTACAAGGAAGTAAGCAATATCCAAGAGTGGCAAATTCAAATCTACAACCTTCTTTACCCAGGGCTCGTTGGTGGACTTGCAACTACCAATACCCTCCTTGGAGGACCCAAGTATCTCAGCAAGCGCTGCTCCCCAACTGAGATGACCAGAAAGAAGGATAGCCTTGACTACGTTCTCCGTGCCTGGGTACGACGCTTCATAATCACAGACCTGCGCTACCTGGTGGGAGCTCATCCAAATGATTTGCACGCCAAATGGAGGGAAGGGTCTTCTTGAACGCTGCAATGGTGAGCCCCTAGGAGATTGGGAAAAGTTCTGTCATTAACTATTGTCGGACAAAGGGGGTCTGTTGAAAATCATCGACTCCGACAAGAGTTATTCCCACCTTCTCAATAAAGGTTCAGGTCCGAGACCAAACCACCTTGACTCAACGGCCCTCGGTCAGACTAGCTGCTGAGCCCAACATGTCAAGGCATCCCCTGATAACGTGACATGTGTCACATGTGTCCGGCTAGTAGAAAGAAGCCGTTGCTCTGCTCATTTATCCTGTTCTGTCCTTTTATGACCGACGATGTCCATTCCCTTGAGTTAAAGAGAACAGTTCTGCTCATCGTGTTCCCCTTGGTTCTGCGGCTTAGCCGCTGTGTCTTTGCTCTGCTCGTCCCTCGCACTTTCTGTCTGCGCCAACTCTCAACGCTTTGCTCCGTCACTCTCGCTCCTTCGATCACCTCTCATACTTTGCCAACCATCACTTCCCTCGCCAGCACTCTCTCTCACATCAACCTGTCTACCTCTGCTACCTCGTGTCTCGACCTATATCAGCTCCCGCGACTAATTCCTCTGACCGCTCTTGCTTGCGTCACTCTGCCAACGTACACCTTCATGTCACGATACTTCTCCTTACTTCTACTGCTGCTGTTCTCCTGTCTGCATTCTTCTGACACTAGGCACGGGCGCAGGTACCCTAGGCACAGGCGCAGGTACCCGAGGCACACGCGGGGTATCCTAGGAACAGGCGCAGGTACCATACGCAAAGGCTCACGTACCCTAGGCACAGACACACGTACCCAAAGCACAGGCGCAGGTACCTTAAGGATAGTAGCAAGTACCCTACGAACAGTCGCAGGTACCCTAGGCCCAGGCGCAGGTACCCTAAGGAAGGCGCAGGTACCCGAGATACTGGCGAAGGTAACCAAGGCAGAGGCGCAGGTACCCTAGGCACAGGCACAGGTACCCTAGGCACAGATGCAGATACCCTAAGCACATGCACGGGTAACCTCGGCACAAGAGCAGGTACCCTAGGCACTGGCAAGGTACCCTAGGCACAGGCGCAGGTACCCTAGGGATAGGTGAAGGTACCCTAAGCACAAGCGCAGGTAACCTAGGCACAGGCTAAGGTACCCTAGGCACATTCGCAGGTACCCTCGGCATAGGCGCAGGTACCCTAGGTACAGGCGCAGGAACCTTAGGCACAAGCGCAAGCACCCTAAACATTAGCACAAGTACACTAGAAACAGGCGCAGGTACCCTGGACACAGGCACAAGTTCCCCAAGCACAGGCGCAGGTAGACTGGGCATAGGCGTATGTACCCTAGGCAAAGACGCAGGTACCCTAGGGAGAGGCGCACGTACCCTAGGCACAGGCGCATGTACCCTAGGTACACGCGCAGGTACCCTACGCACAGGCGTAGGTACCCTAGGGACAGGCGCAGATACCCTAAGCAAAGGCGCAGGTACCATAGGCACTGGCGCACGTACCCTACACATAGGCGCAGGTACCATAGGGACATGTGCATGTACCCTAGGCACAGGCGTAGGTATCCTAGGCACAGGCGCAGGTACCCTAGGCACAGGCGCAGGTACCCTAGGTACATGTGCAGGTGCCGTAGGCACAAGCGCTGGTACCACAGGCACGGGAGCAGGTACCGTAAGCACATGCGCAGGTACCCTAGGCATAGCCGCAGGTATCCTAGGCACAGGCGCAGGTACCCTAAGCAAAGGCCCATGTACCCTATGCACAGGCACAGGTATCCTAGGCACAGGCGCAGGTACCCCAAGGACAGGCGTAGATACCCTAAGCACAGACGTAGGTACCTTAGGCACATGCGTATGTACCATCGGGACAGGCACATGTACCCTATACACATGCGCAGGTGACCTGGGCACAGGCACAGGTACCCTAGGCACAGGCACAGGTACCCTAGGCATAGGCGCAGGTACCCTCGGCACTAGCGCAGGTAACCTGGGCACAGGCGCAGGTACCCTAGGCACAGGCGGTGGTACCCTAGGCACAGGCGCAGGTACCCTAAGCAAAGGCCCACGTACCCTAGGCACAAGCATAGGTACCTTAGGCATAAGCACACGTACCCTAGGCACAGGCGCAGGTACCCTAGGCACAGGCGCACGTACCCTAGGCACAGGCGCAGGTACCCTATGCACAGGTGCAGGGACCCTAGGCACAGGCGCAAGTACCACATGCACAAGCCCATGTGCCCTAGGAACAAGCACAGGTACCCGGGCACAGGCGTAGATACTATAGGCGTAGGCGCATGTACCCTAAGCACAGCACGGGTACCCTAGGCACAGGCGCAGTCACTCTAGGCACAGGCACAGGTACCATTGGCATAGGTGCATGTACCTAGGCACAGGCGCAGGTACCCTAGGCGTATGCGCATGTACCCCAGGCACAGGCATAGGTAACCTGGGCACAGTTGTAGGTATCGTAGGTACAGGCGCAGGTACCCTAGGCATAGGCGCAGGTACCCTAGGCACAGGCGCAAGTACCCTAGACACAGGCGCAGGTACCCCAGGCACAGGCACAGGTACTATAGGGACAGGCACAGGTATCCTAGGCACAGGCGCAGGTACCCTAGGCACAGGCGCAAGTACCCTAGGCACGGGCGTAGGTATCCTAAGCACAGGCGCAGGTACCCTAGGCATAGGCGTAGGAACCCTAAGCACCGGGGTAGGTACCATAGGCACAGGCGCATGGACCCTAGGCACAGGCGCAGGTACCTTAGAGACAGGCGCGGGTACCCTAGGCAGAGGCGCATGTACCCTAGGCAAGGGCGCAGGTACCCTAAGTACAAGCGCAGGTACTCTAAGCATAGGCGCAGGTACCATAGGCACCGGTGCAGGTACCCTAGGCCCAGGCGCAAGTTGTACCCTACTTGCGCCCTAGTTCTGTCCTACTTGTGCCCTATTTGCGCCCTCGTTGCGCCTTAGTTGCACCCTAGTTGCGCCCTAGTTGCGCCCTAGTTGTGCCCTAGTTGCGTCCTAGTTGCGCCATAGTTGCGCCCTAGTTGCGCCTTCGTTGCAGCCTAGTTACGCCCTTGTTGTGCCCTAGTTGCGCCCTAGTTGCACCATAGTTGTCCTCAGTTGCGCCAAAATTACGCCCTAGTTGCGTCCTACTTGTGCCCTAGTTGCACCCTAATTGCGCCCAAGTCACGTCCTAGTCGCGCACTAGTCGCGCCCTAGTAGCGCCCTAGCTGTGCACTAGTTTGACCCTAGTTGCGCCCTAGTTGCGCCCTTGTTGCGCCCCAGTTGTGCCCTAGTTGCAACCTAGTTGCGCCCTAGTTGCGCCCTAGTTGCCACCAGTTGCGCCCTGATTGCGCCATAGTTGTGCCCTAGTTGCGCCATAGTTGTGCCCTAGTTGCGCCCTAGTTGCGTCCAAGTCGCGCCCTAGTCGCGCCCTAGTCGCGCCCTAGTTGCGCCCTAAGTGTGCACTAGTTGCACCCTAGTTGCACCCTAGTTGTGCCGTAGTTGCGTCCTAGTTGTGTCCTAGTTGCATCCTAGTTGCACCCTAGTTGCGCCCTAGTTTCCCCCTAGTTGCGCCCTAGTTGCACCCGGGCGCCCTAGTTACGTCCTAGATCCGTCCTACTTGCACCCTAGTTGCACCCTAGTTACGCACTAGTTGTGCCCTAGTTGCGTCCTAGTTGCGACCTAGTTGTGCCCTAGTTGCATCCTACTTGCACCATACTGGCGCCTACTTGCGCCCTAGTTGCGCCTAAGTTGGGCATCAGGTACGCCCTAGTTGTCCCATACTTGTGCCCTAAGTTGCGTCTTGCTTACGTCCTAGTTGCACCTTAGTTGCGCCCTAGTTGCGCCCAACTTGTATACTAGTTGCACCCTAGTTGCGCCCTAGTTGCACCCTATTTATGCCCTAGTTGCACCTTAGTTGCGCCCTAGTTGCGCCCTAGTTGCACCCTCGTTGCGCCCTCGTTCTGCTCTAGTTGCACCCTAGTTGCGCCCTAGTTGCGCCCTAGTTGCGCCCTAGTTGCCCCCACTTGCGCCCTAATTGCACCCTAGTTGCGCCCTAGTTGTGCTCTAGTTGCATCCTAGTTCCACCCTAGTTGCGCCCTAGTTGTGCCCTAGTTGTGCCCTAGTTGCGCCCTAGTTGCACCCTAGTTGCACCCTAGTTGCGCCCTAGTTGCGCCCTTTTTGCGCCTTAGTTGTGCCCTAGTTGTTCCACTTGCCTTAGGCTTGCCCATGTAATCTTGGGCTTGCTCTAGTTATCTTTTGCTTGCTCTAGTTATCTTTGCCTTGCTTCAGTTGTCTTAGGCTTGCTCCCGCTGTCTGGGCATTGCTCTAATTGTCTTGGCCTTGCTTCAGTTGTATTGGCCTTGTTCCAATTGTCTTTGCCTTGCTCCAGTTGTCTAAGGCCTGCTCCAGTTGTCTTGGACTTGCTGTAGTTGTCTTGGCGTTGCTCCATTTGTCTTGGCCTTGCTCCAGTTGTCCTTAATTTGCTTCGATTTTCTTGGACATGCTCCAGATGACTTGGGTTTGATTCAGTTTTCTTGGCTTTGCTCTTGTTGTTGTAACCTTCCTGCCGTTATCTTGGCCTTGTCTAGATATCGTGGGCCTGCTCCAGCTGCCTTGGCCTTGCTCCAGTTGTCTTGGAATTGCTCTAGTTCTCTTGTCCTTGCTCCAGTTGTCTTGGCATTGCTCTAGTTGTCTTGGGCCTGCTCCAGTTGTCCTTGGTTGGCTCCACTTATCTTATCCTTGCTCCAGTTGTCTTGGCCTTCCTGTGGTTGTCTCGGGCCTGCTCTAGTTGTCTTCGGCTTGCTCCAGATGTTTTTGGCTTGCTCGAGTTTTCTTGGCCTTGCTCTAGTTGTCTTGGCCTTGCTCCAGTTGTCTTGGCCTTGCTTCAGTTGTCTTGGGCTTGCTCCAGTTGTCTTTGGCTTGTCCCAGTTATATTGGGCTTTCTCTAGTTGTCTTGGGCTTGCTCCAGTTGTCGTAGCCTTGCTCCAGTTGTCTTGGGCTTGCTCCAGCTGTCTTGGCATTGCTCCAATTGTCTTGGACTTGCTCCAGTAGTCTTGGTCTTGCTCCAGTTGTCTTTGCCTTGCTCCAGTTGTCTTCGGCCTGCTCCAGATCTCTTGGCCTTCCTCCAGTTGTCTTCGCTTTGCTCCAGTTTTCTTTGCCTTGCTCCAGCTGTCTTTGGCTTGCTCCGGTTGTCCTGTGCTTGCTCCAATGTCTTTAACTTGTTCCAGTTTATTGGCCTTGCTCCAGTTGTATTGGCCTTGCCCCAGTTGATTTGGGCTTGCTTCAGTTGCCTTGTTCTTTCTCTAGCTGCCTTGGGCTTGCTGCAGTTGTCTTGGCCTTGCTCCTGTTATCTTGGGTTTGCTCCAGTTGTCTTGGGATTGCTCCAGTTGTCTTGGCCTTGCTCCAGTTGTCTTGGCCTTGCTCCAGTTGTTTTTTACTTGCTCCAGGTGTCTTGGGCTTGCTCCAGTTGTCTTGGCCTTGCTCCAGTTTTCTTGGGTTTGCTCCACTTGTCTTGGGCTCGCTCCAGTTGCTTTGGGCTTGCTCCGGTTGTCTTGGCCTTGCCCCAGTTGTCTTAGGCTTGCGCTAGTTGTCTTTGGCTTGTCCCAGTTTTATTGGGCTTGCTCCAATTTTCTTGGGCTTGCTCCATTTGTCTTGGACTTGCTCCAGGTTTCTTGGAACTACTCCAGCTTTCTTGTCATTGCTCCAGTTGTCATAGGCTTGCTCTAGTTGTCTTGGGCTTTGCCCATTTGTCTGGGGCTTACTGCACTTGTCTTCGGCTTGCTTCAGTTGTCTTTGGCTTGCTCCAGTTGTCTTGGCCTTGCTCCGGCTATATTGGGCTTGTTCCAGTTGTTTTAGGTTTGCTCCAGCTGTCTTGGGCTTTCCCCCGTTGTCTTGGCATTGTTCGGTTGTCTTGGGCTTGCTCTAGCTGTCTTGGCATTGCTCCAGTTATCTTGGCCTTGCTCCAGTTTTTTTTTGGCTAGCTCCAGTTGGCTAAGACTTGCCTCAGCTGTCTTGGGCCTGCTCCAGTAGTCTTGGGCTTGCTTCAGTTCTCTTGTCTCTGCTCAAGTTGTCTCGGCCTTGCTTCAGTTTTCTTTGGCATGCTCTTGTTGTCTTCAGCTTGCTCCAACTGTCTTGGGCTTGGTCCAGTTGTGTTGGCCTTGCTCTAGTTATCTTTGCCTTGCTCCAATTGTCTCAGCCATGCTCCAGTTGTTTTGGGCTTGCTCAAGGTGTCCTAGGCTTGGCCCAAATGGCTTAGGCTTGCTCCAATGTCTTGAGTTTACTCCAGTTGTCTGCGCATTGCTCCAGTTGTATTGGGCTTGCTCCAGCTGGCTTGGCATTGCTCCAGTTTTCTTTGCCTTGCTCCAGTTCTCTCAATCATGGTCCAGTTGTCCTGGCCTTGCTCCACCTACCTTGGCTTACCTCCAATTATCCTCGGCTTGCTACAGTTGTCTCGGGCTTGCTCCACTTGTATTGGCTTTGATCCAGTTGTCTTCGTCTTGCTCGAGTTGTCTTTGGCGTACTCCAGTTGTCTTTGGCTTCCTCCAAGTTTTGTTGGTCTTGCTGCAGTTGTCTTGGCCTTGCTCAAGTTGTCTTGGGCTTGCTCTAGTTATTGTAGGCTTGCTCCTGTTGTCTTGGCCTTACTTCAGCTGTCTTGGTCTTGCTCCTGCTGTCTTGGCCTTGCTCCTGTAGTCTTGGGCTTACTCCGGTTGCCTTGGGCTTGCCCCAGGTACCTTGGACTTGCTCTAGTTGTCTTGGGCTTGCTCTAGTTGTCTTGCCCTAGCTCCAGTTGTATTGGGCTTGCTCCAACTTTCTTGGCATTGCTCAAGTTGACTTGGCCTTGCTCCAGTTGTCTTGGCCTTGCTCCAGTTGTCTTGGGCCTGCTCCAATTGTCTTGGGCTTGCTCCAGTTGTTTTGGCATTGCTTCAGTTGTCTTGGCCTTGCTCCAGTTGTCTTGGACCTGCTCCAGTTGTCTTGGGCTTGCTCCAGTTGTCTTGGGCTTGCTCCTCTTTTATTGGCGTGGCTCCAGTTTTCTTGGCCTGGCTACAGTTTTCTTGGGCTCGATCCCGTTGTGTTGGGCTTGCACCAGATGTCTTGGGCTTGCTCCAATTCTCTTGGCCTTGCTCAAGTTGTCTTGGCCTTACTCCAGTTGTCTTGGACTTGCCTCAGTTGTATTGGCCTTGCTCCAGTTATCTTTGCCTTGCTCTTGTTGTCTTGGGATTGCCCAAGTTGCATTGGGCTTGCACTCGCTGTCTTGGATTGCTCCATTTGTCTTGGTCTTGATTCCGTTGTTTGGGCTTGCTCCAGTTGTCTTGGGCTTGCTCCACTTGTCTTTGGATAGCTCCAGTTGTCTTGGGCTTGCTCTAGTTGGAGCAATCCCAAGACAGCTGGAGCAAGGCCAGGAAAACTGGATCAATACCAAAACAGCTAGAGAAGGCCCAAGAAAACTGGAGCAAGGCCAAGACAATTGGAGCAAGCCCAAGACAACTGGAGCTGGCGCAATACAACTGGCGCAAGGCCAAGACAACTAGAGCAAGCCCAATACAACAGAAGAAAGCCCAAGGTTAGTGGAGCAAGTCCAAGACAACTAGGGCAAGCCCAACACAATTGGAGCAAGCCTATGACGACGAGAGCAAGGTGAAGACAGCTAGAGCAATTTCAAAAAACCTGGAGCTTGCCCAGAACAGGTGGAGCAAGTCCAACAAAACAGGAGCAAGGTCAAGACAACTGGAGCAAGCGTAAGACAACTGGATCCAGTCAAAGACAGTTGGATCATGGCTAAGACAACTGGAGCAAGCCAAAGGCAATTGGAGCAAGCCAAATATTACTGGAGCAAGCCCAAGACAGCTGGAGCAAGCTGAAGACAACTGGAGCAAGCTAGATAAAACTAGAGCAGGGCCAATGCAACTAGAGCAAGCCCAAAACAACTGGAGTAACCCCAAGAGAACTGGAGCAAGCCAACGACAGCTACAGCAAGCACAAGACAAGTGGACCCAGCCCAAGACAACTAGAGCAAGGCCATGATGACAAGAGCAAGGCCAAGACAACTAGGGCAAGCCAATGAAAACTGAAACAAGCCCAAGACATCTGGAGGAAGTCCAAGACAAATGGAGCAAAGCGAATACAACAGGAGCAAGCCCAAGACAACAAGAGCAAGCACAAGAAAATTGGAGCAAGGCCAAGACAACTTGAGCAAGCCCAAGAGAACAGAGGCAAGCCCAAGACAACTGGAGCAAGCCTCAGATAAGAGGAGCAATGCCAAGACAAATAAAGCAAGCCCAAAACAACTGAAGCAAGCCCAAGACAACTGGAGCAAGCCCAGAAAACGAGAGCAAGGACAAGACAACTGGAGCAAGCCCAAGACACATGCTGCAAGCCCAAAACAACTGGAGCAAGGCCAAGACCACTGGAGCAAGGCCAAGGTAACTGGACCAAGCCCAAGACAACATGAGCAAGCCCAAGACAACTGGAGCAAGTCCAAGACAACTGGAGCAAGCCCAAGACAAGTGGAGCAAGGCCAAGACAACTGGAGCAAGTCCAAGATAATTGGAGCAAGCCCAAGACCACTGAAACAATGCCAAGACAACTGGAACAATGCCAAGAAAGCTAGAGCAAGCCCAAGACAACTCGAGCACGCCCTAGACAACTGGAGCAGGACGAAGACAACTCGTGCAAGCCTAACACAACTGAAGCATAGCCAAGATAACTGGAGCAATCCCAAGAGAAGTGGAGCAAGCCCACGAAAACTGGAGTAAAGCCAAGAGAACTGGAGCAATCCCAAGACACCTGGAACAAGCCCAAAAAGAACTTGAGAAAGTCCAAGAGAACTGGTGCAAGGCCAAGGAAATTAGAGCAAGCACAAGAGAACTGTAGCAAGCCCAATGCAACTGGAGCAATTCGAAGACATTAGGAGCAATGCTACGAAAACTGGAGCAAGCTAAAGACACCTGGAGCAAGCCAAAGATAACTGGAGCAAGGCCAACATACCCGGAGCAAGCCCAAGAGACCTGGAGCAAGCCTGGTACAACGGGAGCAAGGCCAAGACAACTGGAGCAAGCCCTAGACAACTGGAGCAAGCCCAAAAAAACTTGAGCAAGCCCAAGACAACTGAAGCAAGCCCAAGACAAGTGGACCAAGCCCAAGACAACTTGAGAAAGGCCAAGACAACTATAGCAAGCCCAAGGCAACTGGATCAAGCCCAATACAACTGAGACAAGCACAAGACAGTTGGAACAAGACCAAGACAATTTGAGCAAGGCAAAGACAAGTGGAAAAATCCCAAGACAACTGGAGAAAGCCCAATATAACTGGAGCAAGTCCAATATAACAGGAGCAAACCCAAAACAACAGGAGAAAGCCCAAGACATTTGGAGAAAGCCCAGGACAACTGGAGCAAGACCTAGCCAAGTGTTGCAAGGCCAGGACAACTAGACCAAGGCCAAGACAGATGGAGCAGGCCCTAGACAGCTGGAGCAAGGCCAAGACAATTCGAGCAAGCTCACGACAACTAGAGCAAGCCCAAGACAACTGGGGCAAATCCATGACAACTGGATCAAGCCTAAGACAACTGAAGCAATGCCATGAAAACTGGAGTAGCACAAGAAAACTCGAGCAAGTCCAAGACAACAGGAGTAAGCCCAAGAAAACTAGAGCAAGGCCAAGACAACTGGAGCAAGCCCAAGACACCTTGAGCAAGTCCAAAACATCTGGAGCAAGGCCGAGACAACTGGAGCAAGGCCAAGAAAACTGGAGCAAGCCGAAGACAACCGGAGCAAGCCCAAGACAACTTGAGCAAATCGAAGACAACTAGGAAAATGCCAAGACAATTGGAGCAAGCCCAAGACAACTTGAGTTTGGCCAAGACAACTCGACCAAGGCCAAGAAAATTGGAGCAAGCCCAAGACAGCTGGAGCAAGCCCAAGACAACTAGAGCAGGCCAAAGACAACTGGAACAAGGCCAAGACAAGTGGAGCAAGGCCAAGACAACTGGAGCAAGCCCAAGACAGCTGTAGCAATGCCAAGACACCTGGAGTAAGGCCAAGACACGAGAGCAAGCCCAAGACAACTAGAGCAAGCCCAAGAGAACTGGGGCGAGCCCAAGTCAAGTGGAGCAAGCCTGATACAACTGGAGCAAGACAAAGAGAAGTGGAGCAAGCCCAATACAACTTAAGCAAGCCTAAGAAAACCGGAGCAAACTTAATACAACTAAAGGAAGCTCAAGACAAGTGGAAGAAGCCCAAGACAACGGGAGCAAGACTATGACAACTGGAGCATAGCCGAGACAACTAGAGCAAGCCCAAGACAACTGAAGCAAGCCCGAGACAACTGGAGCAAGTGGAAGACAGCTGGAGCAATGCCAAGACAGCTGGAGCAAGCCCAAGGCAACTAGAGCAAGGTCAAGACAACTGTAGCAAGCCCAAGACAACTAAAGCAAGCCCAAGAGAATTGGAGGAAGCCCGAGAGAACTAAAACACGCTTAAGACAACTACAGCAAGTCCAAGGCAACTGGATCAAGGCCAAGAAATTTAGACCTAGCCGAAGACAACTGGAGCAAGCCCAAGACAAGTGGATCAAGGCCAGTACAACTGGAGCAAACGCAAGACAGCAGGAACAAGCCCAAGACCATTGGAGCACGCCCAAGAAAACTGGAGCAAGGCCAAGACAACTAGCGCAAGGCCAAGACAACTAGAGCAAGGCCAAGACAACTAGAGCAAGGCCAAGACAACTAAGGCAAGGCAAAGACAGATGGAGCAAGCCCTAGGCAGCTGGAGCAAGCTCTATGTAGCTGGAACAATGCCATGACAACTGGGGTGAGCCCAAGACAACTGGAGCAAGCCCAAAGGCAACTGGGGCAAGCCAAAGACAACTTGAACAAGCCTTAGCAAACTGGATGAATGCCGAGAGAACTGGAGCAAGCCCAAGACAGCTAGAGCGAGCCCAAAAAAACTAGATCAAGGCCACTACAACTGGAGCAAGCCCACAGCACCTGGAGCAAGCTCAAAATATCTGGAGGAAGCCCAAGACAACTGAAGCAAGGCCAACACAACTGGAGCAAGGCAAAGAAAACTTGGAGCAAGCCCAAAACAACTAGAGCAGGCAAAAGAGAACTAGAGCAAGGCCAAGACAGCTGGATCGAAGCCAAGATAACTAGAGCAAGTCCAAGACAACTAAAGCACACCCAAGACAAATGGAGCTAGGCCAAGACAACTGGAGCAAGCCTAGGATATCTAGAGCATGGCCAAGAAAACTGGAGCAAGGCCAAGACACCTTGGGCAATGCCAAGACAGTTGGAGCAAGCCCAAGACAGCTGGAGCAAGGCCAACACAACTGGAGCGAGTCCAAGACAATGGGAGCAATTCCAAAACAACTCGGGCAAGCCCATGACACCTGGAGCAAGGCCGAAACAACTATAGCAAGGCCCAGACAACTGGAGTAAGGCCAAGACAACAGGAGCAAGCCTAAGACAACTGGAGCAAGCCCAAGAAGGTTATCTTCTAATAAAGTGACATCTGTCACCTGCGTCCGGCTAGCGGAAAGAAGCCGTTGCTTTACTCTTTTGTCCTGTTCTTTCCTTTTTATACCGAGGATATTCATTCTCTCAAGTTAACTCGAACAGTTCGACACATCCTGTTCCCTTTGGTTCCGCAGCATTGCCGCGGAACCAAAGTGTGATGCTGTAGTGCCGAAGTGTGACACTCTAGTCCGAAAGTGTGACGCTCTTGTGCCAAAGGGTGACGCTCTAGTACCGAAGTGTGTCAGTGTAGTGCCAACGTGCGATGCTCTACTACCAAAGTGTGAAGCTCTAGTGCCAAAGTGTGAAGCTCTAGTGCTAAAGTGTGAAGCTCTTGTGTCGAAGTGTGATGCGCTAATGCCAAAGTGTGACGCTCTAGTGCCAGAGTTTGAAACTCTAGTGCCAACATGTGATGCTCTAGTGCCAATGTGTGACGCTCTAGTGCCAAATTGTGATGCTCTAGTTCTCAAGTGTGACGCTCTAGTGCCAACGTGTGAGGCTCTAGAGGCAAAGTGTAACGCTCTGGTGCCAAAGTGTGAAGCTCTAGTGCCAAAGTGTGAAGCTCTAGTGCCAAATGTCACGCTCAAGTGCCAAAGTGTGACGCTCTAGTGCCAAAGTGTGACAACCTACTGCCAAAGTGGGACGCTCTAGTGCCAAAGTGTGACGCTCTAGTACCAAAGTATGAAGCTCTAGTGCCAAGGTGTGACACTCTAGTGCCAAAGTGTGACGCTGTAGTGCCAAAGTCTGATGCTCTAGTGCCAAAGGTTGAAGCTCTAGTGCCAAAGTGTGCACTCTAGTGCCAAAGTGTGACACTCTAGTGCCAACGTGTGATGCTCTAGTGCCAATTTGTGAATCTCTAGTGCCAAAGTGTGATGCTCTAGTGCCAAAGTATGGCACTCTAGTACCAAAGTCTGGCGCTCTAGTGCCAAAGTGTGACACTCTAGTTCCAAAGTACGACACTCCATTGCCAAAGTGTGACGCTCTAGTGCCAAAATGTGACGCTCTAGTCCCAAAATTCGAGACTCTAGTGCCAATGTGTGACGCTCGAGTGCCAAGTTTTGACACTGGAGTGCCAAATGGTGATGCTCTTGTTCCAAGGAGTGACGCCCTAGTGCCAATGTGTGAACCTCCATTGCCAGAGTGTGAACTCTAGTGCCAATTTGTGACGCTCTAGTGTCAAGGTGTGATGCTCTAGTGCCAAAGTGTGGAACTCTAGAGCCAAAGTGTGACACTCTAGTGCCAAGGTGTTAGGATCTAGTGCCAAAGTGTGCTGCTCAAGTGCCAAAATGTGATGCTCTTGTGCCAAAGTGTTACGCTCAAGTGCCAACGTGTGAAGCTCTAGTGCCAACGTGTGACGCTCTAGTACCAAAGTGTGACGCTCTAGTGCAAAAGCATGACGCTCTAGTGCCAAAGTGTGACGCTCTAGTACCCAAGTGTGACGCTATAGTGCCAAAGTGTGAATGTCTATTGCCACAATGTGAGGCTCTAGTACCAGAGTGTGAAGCGCTAGTGCCAAAGTGTGACGCTCTAGTGCCAAAGTGTGATTCTCTAGTGCCAAAGTATGACGCTCAAGTTCCAAAGTGCGATACTCTATTGCCAAAGTGTGACGCTATAATGGCACACTGACGCTCTAGTGCCAAAGTTTAAAACTCTAGTGCCAGAGTGTGACACTCTACTGCCAAATTGTGACACTCTAGTGCCAAAGTGTGACGCTCTACTTCGAAGGAGTGACGCTCGAGTGCCAAAGTGTGAAGCTCGAGTGCCAAATTGTGACGCTCTAGTGCCAATGAATGACCCTCTAGTGTCAAAGTGTGACGCTCTAGTGCCAAAGTGTGGAACTCTTGTGCCAAAGTGTGTCGCTCTTGTGCCAATGTGTGAAGCTCTAGTGCCAAAGTGTGATGCTCTAGTGCCAAAGTGTGATGTTCTTATGCAAATGTGTGATGTTCGAGTGCCGAAGTGTGAACCTCTAATGCCAAAGTGTGACTCTCTAGTGCCAACGTTTGGAGCTCTAGTTCCAAAGTGTGACGCTTTCGTGACAAAGTGTGAAGCTGTAGTGCCAAAGTATGACGCTCTAGTGCAAAAGTGTGACGCTCTAGTGCCAAAGTTTGAAATCTAGTGCCCAAGTGTTACGCTCTAGTCCAAAAGTGTGACTCTCCTGTGCCAAAGTGTGACGCTCTAGTGCCAGAGTGTCAAGCTCTAGTACCCAAGTGTGACGCTCCACTGCCAGAGTGTGAAGGTCTAGTGCCACAGTGTGACGCTCTAGTGCCAAAGTGTGAAGCGCTAGTGCCAAAGTGTGACGCTCTAGTGCCAAATTGCGACGCTCTAATGCCAAAGTGTGACGCTCTAGTGCCAAAGTGTGACGCTCTAGTGCCAAAGTGTGACACTCTTGTGCCAAGGTGTGACGCTCTAGTGCCAAAGTGTGAGGGTCTAGTGCCAAAGTTTGAAACTCTAGTGCCAAAGTGTGATGCTCTAGTACCAAAGTGTGATGCTCTAGTTCCAAAGTGTGATGCTGTAGTGCCAAAGTCTGAAACTCTAGTGCCAAAGTTTGACGTTGTAGTGCCAAAGTGTGACGCTCTAGTGCCAAAGTGTGACACTCTTGTGCCACATTGATGCTCTAGTTACACACACTTATACATACGTATACGTACCTACACGCACTTGCACGTACTTACCCACACTTACACACACTTACACACACTTATAGGCACTTACATGCACTTACACGCATCTATACATACTTACACACTCTCACACGCACTTACACGTACTTACACATACGTACACACACATACACGTACATACATGCACATACACGCACTTCCACACGCACTTACACATGCACACACATGCACTTGCACGCACTTGCACGCACTTGTACGCACTTGCACGCACTTCCATGTACTTACACATCCTTACACACACATGCACACACATACACGCACATACACGCACTTACACAAGCACTTATACGTACTTACACGCACGTGCATGCACTTGCACGCACTTGCATGCACTTGCACACACTTAGACGCACTAACGTACACTTATACGCACTTACACGCACCTACATGCACTTAGCTGCACTTGCACGCACTTGTACGCAGTAGACACACTTACATGCACTTACACGCACTTACACACACTTACACGCACTTACACGCACTTACACGCACTTACACGTATTTACACACAGTTACACACAGGTTTTTGTACTTACACACACTTACACGCACTTACACAAACTTACACGTACTTATATGCACTTATACATACCTACGCGCACTTACAAATGCTTACATGCAATTACACGCATTAAAACAAACTTACACATACTTACACGTACTTCTACGCACTTACATGCACTTACACACACTTACACGTAGTTACATGCACTTACACGCAGTTATACGCACTTATACACACTTAGACGCACTTACACACACTTACAAGCACTTACACATACTTACACGCACTTAGACGCACTTACACACACTTACACGTATGCACCTACACACACTTACACGCACTTACACCCACTTACACGCACTTATAGGTTTTTACACGCACTTACACGCACTTACACGCACTTATACGCACTTACATACACTTACATGCACTACCACGCACTTAGAGGCAGTTATACTTACTCACACGTACTTACACGCACTTACACACAGTTATATGTACTTACGTACTCACACGCACTTATACGTTCTTACACGCACTTACACGCACTTATACGCACTTACACGCACTTACATGCACTTACACACACTTACACGCACTTGCATGGACCTACACACACTTACTCGTACTTACAGACACTTACACGCACTTACACATACTTACATGTACTTACACACACATACACGCACTTACATGCACTTACATGCACTTACACGCACTAACACGTACTTGCACACACTTACACGTACTTACATGCACTTACACACACTTACACGTACTTATACGCACTTATATGCAATTAATCCACTTACATGCACTAACACGCACTTACACAAACTTACAGCACTTACACGAACTAACACGCACTTACACATACTTACACGCACTTACACACACTTACACACACACGTACACACACTTACACACACTTCCAGGCACTTACACGCACTTGCACACATTTTCAAGCACTTACACTTTCTCACACGCACTTACACACACTTACACGTACGTACACTCACGTAAACGTACATGCACGTACATACACGCACATCAATACGCACTTACACATGCACACACATGCACTTGCATGCACTTGCACACACTTGCACACACTTGCACGCACTTGCACGAACTTGCATGCACTTATACGCCTTTACACACACATACACGCACATACACGCACATACACGCACTTATACAAGCACTTACACGAACTTACACGCACGTGCATGCACTTGCATGTACTTGCACGCACTTGCACATACTTGCACACACTTAAACGCACTAACGTGCACTTACACGCACTTACATGCACTTATATGCACTTACCCACACTACCACGCATGTACACGCATAAGACGCACTTATACGCACGTACACGCACTTACATGCACTTACACGTACTTACACGTACTTACACGCACTTACACACACTTACACGTACTTACACGTACTTACACACACTTGCATGTACTTAAATACACTTATACGCACTTACATGCACTAAAAGACACTTACACTCATTTACACATAGCTACACGTACTTACACGCACTTACACACACTAACACGCACTCACACAGACTTACATGCATGTACACACACTTACACATACTTACACACACTTACACGCACTTACACGCAGTAACATGCACTTACACACACTTATACATACTTATACATACTTCCACATACTTACACGTAGTTACACACAGTTACACGCAGTTATACGTACTTACACGCACTTACATGTACTTATACACACTTACACGCACTTACACGCACTTACACGCACTTAAACGCACTTACACGCAGTTACAAAAACTTACACATACTTACACGCACTTGCACGTAGTTACACGCACTTACACGTACGTATATGCGCGTATACGTACTTACACTTACTTACATGCACTTACCCGTACTTGCACGTACTTACACGCACTTACACGTACTTGCATGCACTTATACGCACTTACACGCACATACACACACTTACATGTACTTACACGTTCTTACATGCACTTACATGTACTTACACGCACTTACATGCACTTACACGTACTAACACGCACTTACACGCACTTACACGTACTTACACGCACTTACACGCACTTGCATACACTTACACACACTTACACGCACTTCCATGCACTTACACGCACTTACACACACTTACACACATCGTTTTATACTTACACACTCTTACACACACTTACACAAGGTTACACGTACTTATACACACTTATACGTACTTACACGCACTTACAAACAGTTACACGCAATTAGATGCACCTACACAAACTTATACACACTTACACGCACTTGTACGCACTTACACGTACTTACATGTACTTACACACACTTACACGCACATACACACACTTACACGCAGTTACATGAACTTACACGCAGTTACACGCACTTACACACACTTACACGCACTTACACGCACTTACAAGCACTTCCACGCACTTACACGCAGTTACATGCACTTACACACACTTATACGTACTTACACACACATAACCGTACTTGCACATAGTTACACACAGTTACACGCACTTACATGCACTTACACGCACATACATGTACTTATACATACTAACACGTACTTACACGCACTTACACGCACTTACACACACTTACACGCAGTTACACACACTTACACATACTTACACGCACTTGCACGCAATTTCACGCACTTACACGCACGTATACACACCTATACGCACTTACATTTACTTACGTGCACTCACTTGTACTTACACGCACTTACACGCACTTACACATACTTACACGCACTTATGCGCACTTACACGCACTTACACATACTTACACGCATTTACGCGCACTTACACGCACTTATACATACTTAACACACTTACATGCACTTACACGTACTTACACGCACTTACATGCACTTACACGTATATACACACACTTACACGTACTTGCATACACTTACACGCACTCACACGCACTTACACGCACTTACACACACTTATACATACTTACGCATAGTTTTTTGTACTTACACGTACTTATACGCACTTACACAAACTTACACGTACTTACACGCACTTATACGTACTTACACGCACTTACAAACATTTACACGCAATTACACGCACTTAGACAAACTTACACACACTTACACGCACTTATACATACTTACACGTACTTACACGCACTTACACGGACTTACACGCACTTACACACACTTACAAGCAGTTACATGCACTTACACGCAGTTACACGCACTTACACGCACTTACAAGCACTTACACGCACTTACACGCACTTACACACGCTTAAACACACTTAAACGTACTTACACGTACTTACACGTACTTACATGCACTTACACATACTTACATGCATTTACACGTACTTACACGCACTTACACGCACTTACACGTACTTACACGTACTTACACGCACTTACACGCACTTACACGCACTTACATGCTCCTACACGCACTAACACGCTATACGCACTGATACGCACTTACACGCACTTACACACGCTGACATGCACTTACGTACTCATACGCACTTATACGTTCTTACACGCACTTACACGCATTTATACGC
>SZWC01008053.1:75907-109249 GCA_023375785.1 Penium margaritaceum
CGCACTTACACGCACTTACACGCACTTACACGCACTTACACGCACTTACACGCACTTACATGCTCCTACACGCACTAACACGCTATACGCACTGATACGCACTTACACGCACTTACACACGCTGACATGCACTTACGTACTCATACGCACTTATACGTTCTTACACGCACTTACACGCATTTATACGCACTTACACGCACTTACATGCACTTACACGCACTTACACACACTTACACGCACTTACATGCACCTACACACACTTACACGTGCTTACACGCACTTGCACACACTTACACGCACTTACATGCACTTACACGCACTTACACGTACTTATATGCACTTACATGCAATTATACGCACTTACACGTACTTGCACACACTTACACGCACTTACATGCACTTACACACACTTTCACGCACTTTCACGCACTTATACGCAATTAATCCACTTACATGCACTTACACGCACATACACGAACTTACACATACTTACACAAACTTACACGCACGTCCACACACTTACATGCACTTACACACACTTACATGCACTTATAGGCACTTACATGCACTTACACGTATCTACATGCACTTACACACTCTCACATGCACTTACACGCACTTAGACGTACGTACACACACATACCCGTACATACATGCACATACGCGCACTTCCACACGCACTTACACATGCACGTACATACACTTGCACGCACTTGCACGAACTTTCATGCACTTGTACGCACTTGTAGGTACTTGCACGCATGTGCATGCACTTACGTGCCCTTACACAAACATACACACAAATGCACGCACTTACACGAGAATTTACACGTACTTACACGCACGTGCATGCACTTGCATGTACTTGCATGCACTTGCACCCACTTGCACACACTTACACGTACTAACGTGCACTTACACGCACTTACTCGCACTTACATGCACTCACCCGCACTTACATGCACTTACATGTATTAGATGCACTTACACGTACTTACACACACTTACACACACTTACACGCACTTACACGTACTTACACGTACTTACACACACTTAGACGTACTTACACGCACTTACACACACTTACACGTACTTGAATGTACTTACACGCACTAACATGCACTAACACACACTTACACTCACTTACACGCAGTTACACGTACTTACACGCACGTACACACACTAACACGCACTTACACACACTTGCATGCACTTACACATACTTATACATACTTATAAACACTTACATGCACTTACACACAATTACATGCACTTACACACACTTACACGTACATATACACATTTACACATACTTACATGTAGTTAGACGCAGTTACACGCACTTACACGCACTTAACCGCACTTGCATGTACTTATACACACTTACACACTTTTACACGCACTTACACGCTCTTACACACACTTACACACACGTATACGCACGTATACCCACTTACACTTACCTACATTCACTTATCTGTACTTACACGCACTTATATACACTTACACGTACTTATGCGCACTTACACGCACTTACACGCACTTACACGCACTTACACGTACTTAGACATACTTACACGCATTTACATGCACTTACACGTACTTACACGCACTTACACGCACTTGCACGTACTTACACACACGTATAGCAGTTACATGCACTTAAACGCAGTTACACGTACTTACACGCACTTACAAGCACTTACATGTACGTACACGCACTTACACACACTTACACGCACTTACACGTACTTACACACACTTACACGTACTTATATGCACTTACACATACTTACATGCATTTACACGTACTTACACGCACTTACATGTACTTACACGTACTTACACGTGTTTACACGTACTTACACGCACTTACACGCACTTACATGCACCTACACGCACTTACACGCTATACGCATTTATACGCACTTACACGCACTTATATGCGCACTTCCACGTGCACTTACACATGCATGCACATGCACTAGCACGCACTTGCACGCACTTTTACGCACTTACAGGCACTTGCTCGCACGTGCATGCACTTACACACCCTTACATACACATACACACACATACACACACATACACGTACTTACACAAGAATATACATGTACTTACACGCACGTGCACGCACTTGCACGTACTTGTACGCACTTGCAAGCACTTGCACACACTTACACGTACTAACGTGCACTTACAAGCACTTACACACACTTACATGTACATACCCGCTCTTACACGCACTTACACGCATTAGACACACTTACACGCACTTACAATCACTTACACACACTTACACGCACTTACACGTACTTATACGCACTTACACACACTTACACATACTTAATGCACTTACACGCACTTACATGTACTACCACATACTTACACTCAGTTACACGCAGTTACACGTACTTACACGTACTTCCACACACTAACACGCACTTACACACACTTATATGTACATACACACACTTATACATACTTATAAACACTTACATGCACTTACACGCAATTACATGCACTTACACACACTTACACGTACTTACACACACTTGCACGTACTTACACGTAGTTATACGCAGTAACACGCACTTACACGTACTTACATGTACTTATCCACACTTACACACTTTTACACGCATTTACATGCACTTACACACACTTACACGCAGTTACACACACTTACACATACTTGCACACACTTGTACGTACTTACATGCACTTACACGCACGTATACGCACGTACACACACTTACACTTGCCTACATGCACTTATCTGTACTTACACGCACTTACATGCACTTACACATACTTACACGTGCTTACATGCACTTACATGCACTTACACGTACTTACACACACTTACACACACTTACACATAATTACACGCACTTACACGTACTTACATGCACTTACACACACTTACACGTACTTACACGCACTTACACATACTTACATGCACTTACACGTACTTACATGCACTTACACGTACTTACACGCACTTACACGCACTTACATGCACTTAGATGCACTTACACGCAGTTATACGCACTTACATGCACATACACACACTTATATGCACTTAAGTACTCACACGCACTTATATGTTCTTACATGCACTTACATGCACTTATACGCACTTGCACGCACTTACACACACTTGCACACACTTACATGCATCTACACACACTTACACGCACTTACACGTACTTACATACACTTACACGTACTTACACGCACTTACATACACTTACACGCACTTACACGCACTTACATGCACTTACATGCACTTACACGCACTTACACGTACTTGTACACACTTACACACACTTACATGCACTTACACGCACTTACACGCACTTGCACGCATTTATATGCAATTAATCCACTTACATGCACGTACACGCACTTACACAAACTTACACACACTTACATGAACTTACACGTACTTACACCCACTTACACACACTTACACACACTTACATACACTTACATGCACTTACACGCACTTACACGCACTCACACACACTTATTTGCAGTGAAACGTACTTCCACGTACTAACATGCACTTACACGTACTTACATGCACTTACACACACTTACACGGACTTACACGCACTCGCACGCACTCACATGCACTTACACGCACTTACACGTACTTACACGCACTCACACGTACTTACACACACGTATAGACACTTCCATACTCTAACATGCACTTACACGCACTTACATGCACAAACACATCGTCAATTAGACTTACACGTACTTACACATACTTACACGAATTTACATGTTCTTACACACACTTGTACGTACTTACACGCACTTACAAATACTTACACACACTTGCACGCACTTACATGCACTTACACGCACTCACACACATTTGCACTTAGTTACACACATTGACACGCAGTTACACGCAATTACACACACATACACGTACTTACACACACTTACAAGCACTTACACCCACTTACACATACTAACACGCACTTACACGCACTTACATGCACTTACACGCACTTATACGTACTTACACACAGTTACACGCAGTTACGAGCAGTTATACGCACTTACTCATACTTACACGTACTTACACGCACTTACACACACTTACACGCACTTACATGCACTTACACACACTTATATGTACTTACACACACTTGCACGTACCTATACACACTTACACACACACTTACACATAGTTACATGCACTTACACGTACTTATACACACTTACACGCACTTACACGCACTTACATATAGTTATACGCACGTACACACACTTACATGCACTTACACGCACTTATGCGTACTTATACACACTTACATGCACTTAGACGCACAAACATGTACTTAAACGCACTTACACGCACTTACACGCACTTACACGTACTTACACACACTTACACGCAGATACACACACTTACACGTACTAACGCACACTTACATGCACTTACACGCACTTACACGTACTTTTACGCACGTATACGCACTTACCCACACCTACATGCACTTACTTGCACTTACACGCACTTACACGCACTTACATGTACTTACACGTACTTGCACACACTTACACACACTTACATGTACTTACATGTACTTGCACGCACTTACACGCACTTACACGTACTTACACGCACTCACATGCACTTATACTCACGTATACGCACTTACTTACACTTAAATGCACTTACTCGTACTTACACGCACTTACACGCACTTGCAAACACTCACACGCACTTATACGCACGTATACGCACTCTAACGCACTTACATGCACTTACTCACACTTACACGCACCTATACCCACTCACACGTACTCACACACACTTATATGCACGTATACACACTTACATGTACTTACATGCACTTACTCGCACTATCACGTACTTACACATACTTACACAAGCGTAAATGCACTTATACGTACTTACACGCACTTACACGCACTTACACGCACTTACACGCACTTACACACACTTATACGCACGTATACACACTTACATGTACTTACATGCACTTACTCGCACTTACGCGCACTTATACATACTTACACAAACTCAAATGCACTTAAACGCACTTACACGTACTTACACGCACTTACAAGCACTTGTACGCACTTACACACACTTACACACACTTACACGCACTTATACATACTTACACGTAATAATACGCACTTACAAGCACTTACAAGAACTTACAAGCACTTACACACACTCAAACGCACTTACGAGCACTTATACGCACTTACATGCATCTACAGACACTTACACGCACTTACACACATTTACATGCACTTACACACACTTACACACACTTGCACATACTTACACACACTTACACGTAATTATACACACTTACACACACTTACACGCACTTACATACTGTTTTTTGTACTTACACGTACTTACACGTACTTACACAAGCATACACATACTTACACACACTTACACGTACTTACACGCACTTACAAATACTTACACGCAATCATGCGCACTTACAAGAACTTACACGCTCTTACACGTACTTACACGCACTTACACACACTTACACATACTTACACGCACTTAAACACACTTACACACACTTAAACGCAGTTACACACACTTACATGCACGTATACACATTTACATGCACTTACAGGTATTTACACGTACTTGTACACACTTACATGTACTTACACGCACTTACACACTCTTACACGCTCTTACACGCACTTACACGCAGTTAAATACACTTACATGCACTTACACACACTTACACAAACTCATACACACTTACACGCACTTACACGTACTTACACGCACTTACAAACACTTACACATACTTACATCCACTTACACGTACTTACACAAAACTTACATACACTTACATACACTTACACAGACTTCCATGTACTTAAACTTATTTATACGCACTCACACATACTAACAGGTACTTACACGCACTTACACGCACTTACACGCACTTACACATCCTTAAACGCCCTTACACATACTTACATGCACTTACACGCACTTACACACACTTACACGCACTAACACGCACTTACACGCACTTTCATACACTTACACGCACATACACACTCCTACACGTACTTACACGCACGTACACGCACTTACACAAACTCAATTGCACTTACATGTACTTACACGTACTTACACAAACTTGCATACACTTACACGCACTTACACGTACTTACACGTACTTACAAACACTTACATGCACTTATACGTACTTACACGCACTTACACACACTTACATGCACTTACACGCACTTACACGCACTTACACGCACTTACACACACTTACACATACTTACACACACTTACATACACTTACATGCACTTACACATACTTACACGCAGTTACACGCAGTTACACGTACTTATACGTACTTACACATACTTACACATACTTACACGCACTTACACGCACTTACATGCACTTACATGTACTTACACTCACTTATACGCACTTACATGCACTTACCTGCACTTACCCGTACTTATACGCACTTACATGCACTTACACACAGTTACACGCAGTTACACGCACTTACACGTACTTACACGTACTTACACATACTTGTACGCACTTACACGCACTTACACGTACTTACATACACTTACGTGCACTTACATACACTTACCCAGACTTCCACGTACTTACATGCACTTACACACAGTTACTCACACTTACATATACTTGCATGCACTTACTCGTACTTACATGCACTTATACGCACTTACACGCACTTGCACGCACTTACACACACTTACACGCACTTACACGCACATACATGCACTTACACGAACTTACACATACTTACACGCGCTTACATGTACTTGCACACACTTACACATACTTACACGCTATTACACGCACTTGTATACACTTACACACACTTATACATGGTTAATTGCACGTACACCTACTTACACGTACTTACACAAACTTACACGTACTTACTGCACTTACAAATACTTACATGCACTTACATGTACTTACACGCACTTACATGCACTTACACGCACTTACACGTACTTACACGCAATTTCACACACTTAAACACACTTACACGCAGTTACACGCAGTTACACGCTTTTATACGTACTTACACGCACTTACACGTACTTACACAAAGTTACAAGCACTTACACCCACTTACACATACTTACACACACTTACACACACTTACACACACTTACATGCACTTGCACGCACTTACACGCAGTTCCATGCAGTTACACACACTTATACGCAGTTACACGTACTTACACATACTTACACCTACTTACACGCACTTACACGCACTTACACATACTTACACAGACCTACATGCACCCACACACTTGCGCATACTTACATACACTTATACACACATACACGCAGTTACATGCACTTACACGCACTTATACGCACTTACACACAATTACGCACAGTTACACGCAGTTACATGTACTTACATGCACTTACACATACTTATACGTATTTGTACACACTTACATGCACTTACACGCACATGAACACACTTACATGCACATGAACACACGTCCACGTACTTACACGCACTTACACACACTTACACGCACTTACACGCACTTACACAAAGTTTGACACACTTACATATACCTACATGTACTTACAGGTACTTACACACACTTACACGCACTTATACACACTTACACGCACTTTCACGTACTTACACGGACTTACACGTACTTACACGCACTTACATGCACTTACAAGCACTTACACGTACTTACACGCACTTATACGTACTTTCATACACTTACACGCACTTACACGCTCTTATACACACTTATCCACACTTACACGTACTTACACACAGTTAATTGTACTTACACACACTTACACGTATTTACACCAACTTACACGTACTTACACGCACTTACACGTACTTACACGAACTTACACTTACACGCACTTACACGCACTTACACTTAATTACACAGCGATTGTGAACAATCGCTGTGTAACTAGTATTCACAAACCATTATCTTCCACCCTGACCATTTGTGACTCGTGGTATGAATTGTCAAAGTTTACCACACTTTGTGACATTATGTGGTCATGGTCAGTTACATATGCCTACTTAGGTTGGTCATTGTGCATGGTCTCCACACCGTGCCACAACGTATTGAAGCCCCTTGTGCTTGCTATGTGATACTTGGTGTCCCCAAACCATTGTTTCCCCCTTTGACCATTTGTGACAAGTATTATGAGTTGTCAAAATTGACCACACACAGCGGATTTCTTTGGTCAAACAAAGTATATATGCCTACTTTGGTCGGTCATTGTGCATGGTAGCCACCCCGTGCTACTACTGACTGAAGGTCGTTCTACTTGGTAGTTAATAACCAATATTCGCATAGCATTGTTTCCTGTCCTAACCATTTGTGACTCGTGATATGGTTGGTCAACGTTGACCAAACATATTGAAATTATGTGGTCATGATCAGTGACATACGCCTGGTTTGATTGTTTTGTGTGCATATTGGCCACACCGTGCCACTACGTATTGAATTTATTTGTTCTTTCTAGCCAACACATAGGCTTTCCAAACCATTGTCTCTCCCTCTGACCATTTGTGAATCGTGTTATGAGTTGTCAATGTTGACAACATATAGTGGACTTATTCGGTCATAGTCAGTGACGTATGCATCCTTTGGTTTGTCACTGTGCACGCTGGATTGAAGCTCCTTGTGCTTGCTATTTGATACTCATTGTTCCCAAACCATTGTCTCCCCCTCTGGATTGGAACGTATGCATGTAAGTGCGTGTAAGTGCGTGTAAGTGTAAGTTCGTGTGTCTCCCCCTCTGGATTGGAACGTATGCATCCTTTGGATTGAAGCTCCTTGTGCTTGCTATTTGATACTCGTTGTTCCCAAACCATTGTCTCCCCCTCTGACCATTTGTGACTCGTATTATGAGTTCTCAATGTTGACCACACATAGCAGATTTCTTTGGTCAAAGGCAGTACATATGCCTACTTTGGTCATTCATTGTGCATGGTAGCCACACCGTGCTACTACTGACTGAAGGTCGTTGTACTTCCTAGTTGACAACTGATATTCCCATAGCATTGTTTCCTCCCCTAACCGTTTGTGACTCGTGTTATGGCTGGTCAACGTTGACCACCCATATTGAAATTATCTGGTCATGGTCAGCGACATAAGCCTAGTTTGGCTGTTTGGTGTGCATAGTAGCCACACCATGCCACTACGTATCGAAGTTTTTTGTCCTTTCTAGTCAATACATAGGGTTCCCAAACCATTGTAACTCCCTCTGACCATTTGTGACTGGTGTTATGAGATGTCAATGTTGACCACACATGATGGACTACTTCGGTCATAGTCAGTGACATATGCATCCTTTGGTTTGTCACTGTGCACGCTAGTCACACCATACCACTACTTGTTGAAAATCTTTCTACTTGCTAGCTGATAACTAGTGTTCCCAACCCATGGTTTCCCCCACTGACCAGTTGTGACTCGTGTTATGAGTTTTCAACGTTGACCACACACTGTGAAATCCGTTTGGTCAAGGTTTGTGACACATGCCTACTTTGGATTGTTACTGTACATGGTTACCACGTCGTGTCATTACGTATCGAATGTCTTTGTTCTTTCTTGTTGACAGCCAGTGTTCCCAAACCATTGCTAGCCCCCTTTGACTATCTGTGATCCGTGTTGTGAGTTGTAAATGTTGACCACATGAAGTGAAATTCTTTGTTCATGGTCAGTCACATATGCATACGTTGGTTTGTCACAGTGCATTGTAGCCACACTGTGCCACTACATATTGAAGGTATTTGTACTTGCTAGTCGAGAACTAGTATTCACAAACCATTACCTTCCACCCTGACCATTTGTGACTCGTGTTATGAGTTGTCAAGGTTTACCACACTTAGTGCCATCATTTGGTCATGGTCAGTGACTTTTGCTACTTTGGTTGGTCATCGTGCATGTTATGCAAACCGTGCCACAGCGTAATGAAGCTCCTTGTGCTTGCTATTTGATACTTGGTGTTCCCAAACCATTGTTTTCCCCTCTGACCATTTGTGACTCGTATTATGATTTGTCAATGTTGACCACACATTGCGGGTTTCTTTGCTCAAATGCAGTACATATGCCTACTTTGGTCGGTCATTGTGCATGGTTGCCACGTTGTGCTACTACTGACGGAAGGTCGTTGTACTTTCTCGATGAGAATTGATATTCCCACAGCATTGTTTCCTCCCGCGGCCGTTTTGGTCTTGTGTTATGGTTGGTCAACATTGACCACCCATATTGAAATTCCCCGGTCATGGTCAGTGACATATGCCTAGTTTGGTTGTTTGGTGTGCATATTAGCCACAACGTGCCACTACGTAAAAAAATTCTTTGTCCTTTATAGTCGATACATAGGGTTCCCAACCCATTGTCTCTCCCTCTGACCATTTGTGACTCGTGTTATGAGTTGTCAATGTTGACCACACATAGTGGATTTCTTCGTTCATAGTCAGTGACATATGCATCCTCTGGTTGGTCACTCTGCACGCTATCCACACCATGCCACTACTTGTTGAAGTTATTTCGACTTGCTAGTTGATAAATAGTGTTCCCAACCCATGGTTTCCCCCACTGACCATTTGTGACTCGTGTTATGAGTTTTCAATGTTGACCACACACTGTGAAATCCGTTTGGTCATGGTTTGTGACACATGCCTACTTTGGTTTGTCAATATACATGGTTACCACGCTGTGTCATTACGTATCGAATATCTTTGTGCTTTCTTGTGTACAGCTAGTGTTCTCAAACCATTGTTGCCCCCTCTGACTATCTGTGACCCGTGTTGTGAGCTGTAAATGTTGACAACATGAAGTGAAATTATTTGTTTATGGTAACTGACATATGCATACTTTGGTTGGTCACTGTGCATTCTAGCCACACTGTGCCACTACATATTGAAGGTATTTGTACTTGCTAGTCGATAACTAGTATTCACAAACCATTATCTTCCACCCTGACCCATTGTGACTCGTGTTATGAGTTGTCAAGGTTTACCACACTTAGTGCCATTATTTGGTCATGGTCAGTGACATATGCCTACTTTGGTTGGACATTGTGCTTGGTATCCACACTGTTCCCCAACGTATTGAATCTCCTTGTGCTTGTTATTTAATACTCGGTGTTCCCAAACCATTGTTTCCCCCTCTGACCATTTGTGACTCGTATTATGAGTTGTCAATGTTGACCACACACAGCAGATTTCTTTGGTCAAAGGCAGTACATATGCCTACTTTGGTCATTCATTATTCATGGTAGCCATATCGTGCTACTACTGACTGAAGGTCGTTGTACTTGCTAGTTGACAACTGATATTGCCATAGCATTGTTTCCGCCCCTGACCGTTTGTGACTCGTGTTATGGTTGGTCAACGTTGACCACCCATATTGAAATTATATGGTCATGGTCAGCAACATATGCCTAGTTTGGTTGTTTGGTGTGCATAGTAGCCACACCGTGCCACTACGTATTCAAGTTCCTTGCCTTTCTAGTTGATACATATGGTTCCCAAACCATTGTATCTCCCTCTGAGCATTTGTGACTCGTGTTATGAGTTGTCAATCTTGACCAGACATAATGGACTTTTTCGGTCATATTCAGTCACATATGCATCCTTTGGTTGGTCACTGTGCCCGCTAGCCACACCCTGCCACTACTTGTTAAAAATCTTTCTACTTGCTAGTTGATAACTAGTGTTCCCTACCCACGGTTTCCCCCACTGACCCGTTGTGACTTGTGTTATGAGTATTCAACGTTGACCACACACTTTGAAATCCGCTTGGTCAAGGTTTGTGACACATGCATACTTTGGTTTGTTACTGTACATGGTTACCACGCCGTGTCATTACATATCAAAGGTCTTTGTAATTTCTTGTTGACAGCCAGTGTTCCCAACCCATTCTTAGCCCCCTCTGACTATCTATGATCCGTGTTGTGAGTGGTAAATGCTGACCACATGAAGTGAAGTTCTTTGTTCATGGTCAGTCACATATGCATACTTTGGTTGGTCACAATGCATTGTAGCCACACTGTGCCACTACATATTGAAGGTATCTGTACTTGCTAGTTGATAACTAGTATTCACAAACCATTACATTTCACCCTGACCATTTGTGACTCGTGTTATGAGTTGTCAAGGTTTACCCCACTTAGTGCCATCGTTTGGTCATGGTCAGTGACATATGCCTACTTTGGTTGGTCATCGTGCATGGTATCCAAACCATGCCACAGCGTATTGAAGCCCCTTGTGGTTGCTACTTGATACTTGGTGTTCCCAAACCATTGTTTTCCCCTCTAACCATTTGAGACTCGTATTATGAGTTGTCAATGTTGACCACACATAGCGGGTCTCTTTGCTCAAATGCAGTACATATGCCTACTTTTGTCGGTCATTGTGCATGGTTGCCACACCGTGCTACTACTGACGGAAGGTCGTTGTACTTTCTCGATGAGAACTGATATTCCCACAGCATTGTTTCCTCCCATGGCCGTTTTGGTCTCGTGTTATGGTTGGTCAACATTGACCACCCATTTTGAAATTTCCTGGTCATGGTCAGTGACATATGCCTAGTTTGGTTGTTTGGCGTGCATATTAGCCACACCGTGCCACTACGTATTGAAGTTCTTTGTCCTTTACAGTCGATACATGGGGTTCCCAAACCATTGTCTCTCCCTCTGACCATTTGTGACTCGTGTTATGAGTTGTCCATGTTGACCACACATAGTGGACTTCTTCGTTCAAAGTCAGTGACATATGCATCCTTTGGTTGGTCACTGTGCATGCTAGCCACACCATGCCACTACTTGTTGAAGTTATTTCGACTTGCTAGTAGATAACTAGAGTTCCCAACCCATGGTTTCCCCAACTGACCATTTATGACTCGTGTTATGAGTTTTCAACGTTGACCACACACTGTGAAATCCGGTTCCTCATTGTTTGTGACACATGCCTACTTTGGTTTGTCACTGTACATGGTTACCACGCAGTGTCATTACGTATCGAAGGTCTTTGTGCTTTCTTGTGTATAGCTAGTGTTCCCAAACAATTGTTAGCCCCCTCTGACTATCTGTGACCCGTGTTTTGACCTGTAAATGTTGACCACATGAAGTGAAATTCTTTGTTCATGGTCAGTGACATATGCATGTTTTGGTTGGTCACTGTGCATTGTAGCCACACTATGCCACTACATATTGAAGGTGTTTGTACTTGCTAGTCGATAACTAGTATTCACAAACCATCATCTTCCACCCTGACCATTTGTGACTCGTGTTATGAGTTGTCAAGGTTTACCACGCTTAGTACCATTATTTGGTCATGGTCAATGACATATGCCTATTTTGGTTCGTCATCGTGCATGGTATCCACTCTTTGCCCCAACGTATTAAAGCTCCTTGTGCTAGCTATTTGATACTCGGTGTTCCTCGACCACTGTTTCTCCCTCTGACCATTTGTGACTTGTATTATGAGCTGTCAATGTTGACCACACACAGCAGATTTATTTGGTCAAAGGCAGTACATATGCCTACTTTGGTCGTTCATTGTGCATGGTAGCCACATCGTGCTACTACTGACTGAAGGTCGTTGTACTTGCTAGTTGACAACTGATATTCCCATAGCATTGTTTCCTCCCCTGACCGTTTGTGACTCATGTTCTGGTTGGTCAACGTTGACCACCCACATTGAAATTATCTGGTCATGGTCAGCAACATATGCCTAGTTTGGTTGTTTGGTGTGCATAGTAGCCACACCGTGCCACTACGTATTGAAGTTCCTTGTCCTTTCTAGTCGATACATAGGGTTCCCAAACCATTGTATCTCCCTTTGAGCATTTGTGACTCGTGTTATGAGTTGTCAAGGTTGACCACACATAATGGACTTCTTCAGTCATAGTCAGTGACATATGCATCCTTTGGTTGGTCACTATGCACGCTAGCCACAACGTGCCACTACTTATTATATTTCTACTTGCTAGTTGATGACTAGTGTTCCCAACCCATGGTACCCCCCCCCCCCCTTGACCATTTGTGACTCGTGTTATGAGTTTTCAACGTTGTCCACAAACTGTGAAATCCGTTTGGTCATGGTTTGTGACATATGCCTACTTTGGTTTATCACTGTATATGGTTACCATGCCGTGTCACTATGTATCGAAGGTCTTTGTGCATTCTAGGTAACAGCTAGTGTTCCCAAACCATTGTTAGCCCCCTCTGACTATGTGTGACCCGTGATGTGAGTTGTAAACGTTGACGACGGGAAGTGAAATGCCTTGTTCATGGTCAGTCACATTTGCATACTTTGGTTGGTCACAGTGCATTGTAGCCACACTGTGCCACTACATATTGAAGGTATTTGTTCTTGCTAGTCGATAACTAGTATTCACAAACCATTACATTCCACCCTAACCATTTGTGACTCGTGTTATGAGTTGTCAAGGTTTACCACACTTAGTGCCATTATTTGGTCATGGTCAGTGACATATGCCTACTTTGGTTGGTCATCGTGCATGGTATCTAAACCGTGCCACAGCGTATTGAAGCTCCTTGTGCTTGCTATTTGATACTTGGTGTTCCCAAACCATTGTTTTCCCCTCTGACCATTTGTGACTCGTATTATGAGTTTTCAATGATGACCACACATAGCGGGTTTCTTTTCTCAAAGGCAGTACATATGCCTACTTTGGTTGGTCATTGTGCATGTTTGCCATACCGTGCTACTACTGACGGAAGGTCGTTGTACTCTCTCGTTGAGAACTGATATTCCCATAGCATTGTTTCCTTCCCTGGCCGTTTTTGTCTCGTGTTATGGTTGGTCAACGTTGACCACCAATATTGAAATTCCCTGGTCATTGTCAGTGACACATGCCTAGTTTGGTTGTTTGGTGTGCATATTAGCCACACCGTGCCACTACGTATTGAAGTTCTTTGTCCTTTATAGTCGATACATAGGGTTCCCAAACCATTGTCTCTCCCTCTGACCATTTGTGACTCGTGTTATGAGTTGTCAATGTTGACCACACGTAGTGGACTTCTTCGTTCATGGTGAGTGACAAATGCATCCTTTGGTTGCTCACTGTGCACGCTAGCCACATCATGCCACTACTTGTTGAAGTCATTTCGACTTGCTAGTTGATAACTAGTGTTCCCAACCCATGGTTTCCCCCACTGACCATCTGTGACTCGTGTTATGAGTTTTCAACGTTGACCACACACTGTGAAATCCGTTTGGTCATGGTTTGTGACACATGCCTACTTTGGTTTGTCACTGTACATGGTTACCACGCTGTGTCATTACGTATCGAAGGTCTTTGTGCTTTCTTGTGTACAGCTAGTGTTCCCAAACCATTGTTTTCCCCTCTGACCATTTGTGACTCGTGTTATGAGTTTTCAACGTTGACCACACACTGTGAAATCCGTTTGGTCATGGTTTGTGACACATGCCTACTTTGGTTTGTCACTGTACATGGTTACCACGCTGTGTCATTACGTATCGAAGGTCTTTGTGCTTTCTTGTGTACAGCTAGTGTTCCCAAACCATTATTAGGCCACTCTGACTATCTGTGACCCGTGTTGTGAGTTGTAAATGTTAACCACATGAAGTGCAATTCTTTGTTCATGGTCAGTGACATATGCATACTTTGGTTGGTCACTGTGCATTGTAGCCACACTGTGCCACTACATATTGAAGGTATTCGTACTTGCTAGTCGATAACTAGTATTCACAAACCATTATCTTCCACCCTGACCATTTGTGACTCGTGTTATGAGTTGTGAAGGTTTACCACACTTAGAGCCATTATTTGGTCATGGTCAGTGACATATGCCTACTTTGGTTGGTCATCGTGCATGGTATCCACACTGTACCCTAACGTATTGAAGCTCCTTGTGCTTGCTATTTGATACTCGGTGTTCCCAAACCATTGTTTCCCCCTCTGACCATTTGTGGCTTGTATTATGAGTTGTCAGCGTTGACTACACATAGCGGATTTCTTTGGTCAACGGCAGTACATATGCCTACTTTGGTTGGTCATTATGCATGGTAGCCACACTGTACTACTAGTGACTGAAGGTCGTTGTACTTGCTAGTTGAGAACTGATATTCCCATAGCATTGTTTCCTCCCCTGACCGTTTGTGACTCGTGTTATGGTTGGTCAACGTTGACCGCCCATATTGATATTATCTGGTCATGGTGAGTGACATGTGCCTAGTTCGGTTGTTTGGTGTGCATAGTAGCCACACCGTGCCACTACGTCTTGAAGTTCTTTGTCCTTTCTAGTTGGTACATAGGGTTCCCAAACCATTGTCTCTCCCTCTGACCATTTGCGACTCGTGTTATAAGTTGTCAATGTTGACCACACGTAGTGGACTTCTTTGGTCATAGTCAGTGACATGCATACTTTGGTTGGTTAAGAGCACACTAGCCACATCGTGCCACTACTTGTTGAAAATCTTTCTACTTGCTAGTTGATAACTAGTGTTCCCAACCCATGGTCTCCCCCACTGAACATTTGTGACTTGTGTTACGAGTTTTCAACGTTGACCACACACTGTGAAATCCGTTTGGTCATGGTTTGTGACACATGCCTACTTTGGTTTGTCACTGTACATGGTTACCACGCCCTGGCATTACGTATCGAAGGTCTTTGTGCTTTCTTGTTGACTGCTAGTGTTCCCAAACCATTGTTACCTCATCTGACTATCAGTGACTCGTGTTGTGAGTTGTAAATGTTGACCACATGAAGTGAAATTGTTTGTTCATGGTTAGTGACATATGCAAACTTTGGTTGGCAGTGTGCATTGTAGCCACACTGTGCTACTACATATTGAAGGTATTTGTACTTGCTAGTCAATAGCTAGTATTCACAAATCTTTCTCTTCCACCCTGACCATTTGTGACTCGTGTTATGAGTTGTCAAGGTTTACCACACTTAGAGCCATTATTTGGTCATGGTCAGTGACATATGCCTACTTTGGGTTGTCATCGTGCATGGTATCCACACTGTGTCACAGCGTATTTAAGCTCCTTGTGCTTGCTATTTGATACTCGGTGTTCCCAAACCATTGTTTCCCCCTCTGACCATTTGTGACTCGTATTATGAGTTGTCAACGTTGACCACACTCGGCGGATTTCTTTGGTCAAAGGCAGTACATATGCCTACTTTGGTCGGTCATTGTGCATGGTAGCCACACCGTGCTACTACTGACTGAAGGTCGTTTTACTTGCTAGTTGAGAACTGATATTCCCATGGCATTGTTTCCTCCCCTGACCGTTTGTGACTCGTGATATGGTTGGTCAACGTTGACCACCCATATTGAAATTATCTGGTCATGATCAGTGACATATGCCTAGTTTGGTTATTTGGTGTGCATAGTAGCCACACCGTGCCACTGCGTATTGAAGTTCTTTGTCAGTTCTAGTTGCTACATAGGGTTCCCAAACCATTGTCTCTCCCTCTGACCATTTGTGACTCGTGTGATGAGTTGTCAATGTTGACCACACATAGTGGACTTCTTCGGTCATAGTCAGTGACATGCATCCTTTGGTTGGTCACTGTGCACACAATCCACACCGTGCCACTACTTGTTGAAAAGCTTTCTACTTGATAGTTGATAACTAGTGTTCCCAACCCATGGTCTCCCCCACTGACCATTTGTGACTCGTGGTATGAGTTTTCAACGTTGACCACACACTGTGAAATCCGTTTGGTCATGGTTTGTGACACATGCCTACTTTGGTTTGGCACTGTACATTGTTACCACGCCGTGTCATTACTTATCGAATGTCTTTGTGCTTTCTTGTTGACAGCTAGTGTTCCCAAACCATTTTTACCCCCTCTGACTATCAGTGACTCGTGTTGTGAGTCGTAAATGTTGACCACATGAAGTGAAAATCTTCGTTCATGGTCAGTGACATATGCACACTTTGGTTGGTCACTGTGTATTGTAGCCACACTGTGCCACTACATAATGAAGGTATTTGTACTTGCTAGTCAGTAACTAGTATTCACAAATCATTATCTTCCACCCTGACCATTTGTGACTCGTGTTATGAGTTGTCAAGGTTTACCACACTTAGTGCCATTGTTTGGTCATGGTTAGTGACATATGCCTACTTTGGTTGGTCATCGTGCATGGTATCCACACCGTGCCACAACGTATTGAAGATCCTTGTGCTTGCTTTTTGATCCTTGGTGTTCCCAAACCATTGTTTCCCCCTCTAACCATTTGTGACTCGTATTATGAGTTGTCAATGTTGACCACACACAGCAGATTTCTTTGGCCAAAGGCAATACATATGCCTACTTTGGTCGTTCATTGTGCATGGTAGCCACACCGTGCTACTACTATCTTAAGGTCCTTGTACTTTCTCGTTGAGATCTGATATTCCCACAGCATTGTTTCCTCCCCTAACTGTTTGTAACTCGTGTTATGGTTGGTCAACGTTGACCACCCATATTGAAATTCTCTCGTCATGGTCAGTTACATATGCCTAGTTTGGTTGTTTGGTGCGCATATTAGCCACACCGTGCCACTACGTATTGAAGTTCCTTGTCCTTTCTAGTAGATACATAGGGTTCCCAAACCATTGAATCTCCCTCTGAACATTTGTGACTCGTGTTATGAGTTGTCAATGTTGACCACACATAGTGGACTTCTTCGGTTATTGTCAGTGACATATGCATCCTTTGGTTGGTCACTGTGCACGCTAGCCAAACCGTGCCACTACTTGTTGAAAATCTTTCTACTTGCTTGTTGATAACTAGTGTTCCCAACCCATGGTTTTCCCCACTGACCAGTTGTGACTCGTATTATGAGTTTTCAACGTTGCCCACACACTGTGAAATCCATTTGGTTATGGTTTGTGACACATGCCTACTTTGGTTTGTTACTGTACATGGTTACCACGCCGTGTCATTACGTATCGAAGTTCTTTGTGCTTTCTCGTTGACAGGCAGTGTTCCCAAACCATTGTTAGCCCCCTCTGACTATCTGTGACCCGTGCTGTGAGTTGTAAATGTTGACCACATGAAGTGAGATTCTTTGTTCATGGTCAGTCACATATGCATACTTTGGTTGGTCACAGTGCATTGAAGCCGCACAGTGCCACTACATATTGAAGGTATTTGTACTTGCTAGTCAATTACTAGTATTCACAAACCATTACATTCCACCCTGACCATTTGTGACTCGTGTTATGAGTTGTCAAGGTTTACCACACTTAGCACCATTATTTGGTCATGGTCAAAGACATATGCCTACTTTGGTTGGTCATCGTGCATGGTATCCACACCGTGCCACAACGTATTGAAGCTCCTTGTGCTTGCTATTTGATATTCGGTGTTCCCAAACCATTGTTTTCCCCTCTGACCATTTGTGACTCGTATTATGAGTTGTCAATGTTGACCACACATAGCGGGTTTCTTTGCTCAAAGGCAGTACATATGCCTACTTTGGTCAGCCATTGTACATGGTAGCCACGCCGTGCTACTACTGTCTGAAGGTCCTTGTACTTTCTCATTGAGATCTGATATTCCCATAGCATTGTTTCCTCCCCTGACCATTTTTGTCTCTTGTTATGGTTGGTCAACGTTGACCACCCATATTGAAATCATCTGGTCATGGTCAGTGACATATGCCTAGTTTGGTTGTTTGGTGTGCATAGTAGCCACACCGTGCCACTGCGTATTGAAGTTCTTTGTCCTTTCTAGTGGATACATATGGTTCCCAAACCATTGTCTCTCCCTCTGACCATTTATGACTCGTGTTGTGAGCTGTCAATGTTAACCACACATAGTGGACTTTGTTGGTCATAGTCAGTGACATATGCATCCTTTGGTTGGTCACTGTGCACGCTAGCCACACCATGCCACTACTTGCTGAAAATCTTTCGACTTGCTAGTTGACAACTAGTGTTCCCAACCCATGGTTTTCCCCACTAACCATTTGTGAATCGTGTTATGAGTTTCAACGTTGACCGCACGCTGTGAAATCCGTTTCTTCATGGTTTGTGACACATGCCTACATTGGTTTGTCACTATACACGGTTACCGCGCTGTGTCATTACGTATGGAAGGTCTTTGTGCTTTCTTGTTGACAGCTAGTGTTCCCAGACCATTGTTAGCCCCCTCTGACTATGTGTGACCCGTGTTGTGAGTTGTAAATGTTGACCACATGAAGTGAAATTCTTTGTTCATGATCAGTGACATATGCATACTTTGGTTGGTGACTGTGCACAGTAGCCACACTGTGCCACTACATATTGAAGGTATTTGTACTTGCTAGTCGATAACTGGTATTCACAAACCATTATCTTCCACCCTAACCATTTGTGACTCGTGTTATGAGTTGTCGAGGTTTACCACACTTAGTGCCATTATTTGGTCATGGTCAGTGACATATGCCTACTTTGGTTGGTCATCGTGCCTGGTATCCACACTGTGCCACAATGTATTCAAGCTCGTCGTGCTTGCTATTTGATACTTGGTGTTCCCAACCCATAATTTCCCACTCTGACCATGTGTGACTCGTATTATGAGTTGTCAAACGTTGACCACACACAGCGGATTTCTTTGGTCAAAGGCAGTACATATGCCTATTTTGGTCGGTCATTGTGCATGGCAGCCACACCGTGCTACAACTGACTGCAGGTCGTTGTACTTGCTATTTGACAACTGATATTCCCATAGCATTGTTTCCTCCCCTAACCGTTTGTGACTCGTGTTATGGTTGGTCAACGTTGACCACCCATATTGAAATTGTCTGGTCATGGTCAGTGACATATGCCTAGTTTGGTTGTTTGGTGTGCATAGTAGCCACACCGTGCTACAACTGACTGCAGGTCGTTGTACTTGCTATTTGACAACTGATATTCCCATAGCATTGTTTCCTCCCCTAACCGTTTGTGACTCGTGTTATGGTTGGTCAACGTTGACCACCCATATTGAAATTGTCTGGTCATGGTCAGTGACATATGCCTAGTTTGGTTGTTTTGTGTGCATAGTAGCCACACCGTGCCACTACGTATTGAAGTTCCTTGTCCTTTCTAGTTGATACATAAGGTTCCCAAACCATTGTCTCTCCCTCTGACCATTTGTGACTCGTGTTATGAGTTGTCAATGTTGACCACGCATACTGGATTCCTTCGGTCATAGTCAGTGACATATGCATCCTTTGGTTGGTCACTGTGCACGCTAGCCACACCGTGCCAATACTTGTTGGAAACATTTCTACTTGCTAGCTAATAACTAGTGTTCCCAACCCATGGTCTCCCCCACTGACCATTTGTGACTCGTGTTATGAGTTTTCAACGTTGACCACACACTATGAAATCCGTTTGGTCATGGTTTGTGACACATGTCTACTTTGGTTTGTCACTGTATATGGTTACCACGCCGTGTAATTACGTATCGAAGGTCTTTGTCCTTTGTTGTTGGCAGATAGTGTTCCCAAACCATTGTTACCCCCTCTGACTATCAGTGACTCGTGTTGTGAGTTGTAAATGTTGACCACATGAAGTGAAATTATTTGTTCATGGTTAGTGACATATGCATACTTTGGTTGGTCACTGTGCATTGTAGCCAAACTGTGCCACTACAGATTGAAGGTATTTGTACTTGCTAGTCAATAACTAGTATGCACAACTCATTATCTTCCACCTTGACCATTTGTGACTCGTGTTATGAGTTGTCAAGGTTGACCACACTTAGTGTCATTATTTGGTCATGGTCAGTGACATATGCCTACTTTGGTTGGTCATCGTGCATGGTATCTACACTGTGTCACAATGTATTGAAGCTCATTGTGCTTGCTATTTAATACTCAGTGTTCCCAAACCATTGTTTCCCCCTCTGACCATTTGTGACTCGTATTATGAGTTGTCAACGTTGACCACACACAGCGGATTTCTTTGGTCAAAGGCAGTACATATGCTAACTTTGGTCGGTCATTGTGTATGGTAGCCACACCGTGCTACTACTGACTGAAGGTCGTTGTACTTGCTAGTTGAGAACTGGTATTCCCATAGCATTGTTTACTTCCCTGAACGTTTGTGACTCGTGTTATGGTTGGTCAACATTGACCACCCATATTGAAATTGTCCGGTCATGGTCAGTGACATATGCCTAGTTTGGTTGTTTGGTGTGCATAGTAGCCACACCATGCCACTACGTATTGAAAATCTTTGTCCTTACTGGTTGATACATAGGGTTCCCAAACCATTGTCTCTCCCTCTTACCATTTGTAAATCGTGTTATGAGTTGTCAATGTTGACCACACATAGTGGACTTCTTCGGTCATAGTCACTGACATATGCATCCTTTTGTTGGTCACTGTGCACGCTAGCCACACCGTTCCACTACTTGTTGAAAATCTTTCTACTTGCTAGTTGATAACTAGTGCTCCCAACCCATGGTCTCCCCCACTGACCATTTGTGACTCGTGGTATGAGTTTTCAACGTTGACCACACACTGTGAAATCCGTTTGGTCATGGTTTGTGACACATGCCTACTTTGGTTTGTCACTTTACATTGTTACCACGCCGTGTCAATACGTATCGAAGGTCCTTGTGCTTTCTTGTTGACAGCTAGTGTTCCCAAACCATTGTTACCCCCTCTGACTATCAGTGACTCGTGTTGTGAGTTGTAAATGTTGACCACATGAAGTGAAATTCTTTGTTCATGGTCAGTGACATATGCCTACTTTGGTTTGTCACTTTACATTGTTACCACGCCGTGTCAATACGTATCGAAGGTCCTTGTGCTTTCTTGATGACAGCTAGTGTTCCCAAACCATTGTTACCCCCTCTGACTATCAGTGACTCGTGTTGTGAGTTGTAAATGTTGACCACATGAAGTGAAATTCTTTGTTCATGGTCAGTGACATATGCATACTTTGGTTGGTCACTGTGCATGGTAGCCACGCTGTGCACCTACATATTGAAGGTATTTGTACTTGCTAGTCGATAACTAGTATTCGCATATCATTATCTTTGACCCTGACCATTTGTGACTCGTGTTATGAGTTGTCAAAGTTTACCACACTTAGTGACATTATTTGGTCATGGTCAGTGACATATGCCTACTTTGGTTGGTCATAATGCATGGTATCCACACCGTGCGACAAGGTATTGAAGGTCCTTGTGCTTGCTAGCTGATACCTGGTGTTCCCAACCCATTGTTTCCCCCTCTGACCATTTGTGACTCGTATTATGAGTTGTCAATGTTGACCACACACAGCGGATTTCTGTGGTCAAAGGCAGTACATATGCCTATTTTGGTCGGTCATTGTGCATGGTAGCCACACCGTGCTACTACTGACTGATGCTCGCTGTACTTGCTAGTTGAGAACTGATATTCCCATAGCACTGTTTCCTTCCATGAATGTTTCTGACTCGTGTTATGGTTGGTCAACGTTGACCACCCATATTGAAATAGTCTGGTCATGGTCAGTGACATATGCCTAGTTTGGTTGTTTGGTGTGCATAGTAGCCACACCGTGCCACTACGTATTGAAAATCTTTGTCCTTTCTAGTTGATACATAGGGTTTGCAAACCATTGTCTCTCCCTCTGACCATTTGTGACTCGTGTTATGAGTTGTCAATGTTGACCTCACATAGTGGACTCCTGCGGTCATAGTCACTGACATAGGCATCCTTTCGTTGGTCACTGTGCACGCTAGCCACATCGTGCCACTACTTGTTGAAAGTATTTCTACTTGCTAGTTGATGACCAGTGTTCCCAACCCATGGTCTCCCTCACAGACCATTTGTGACTCGTGGTATGAGTTTTTAACGTTGACCACACACTGTGAAATCCGTTTGGTCATGGTTTGTGACACATGCCTACTTCGGTTTGCCACTGTTCATTGTTACCACGCCGTGTCATTACGTATCGAAGGTCTTTGTGCTTTCTTGTTGACAGCTAGTGTTCCCAAACCACTGTTAGCCCCTCTGACTATCAGTGACTCGTGTTGTGAGTTGTAAATGTTGACCACATGAAGTGAAATTCTTTGTTCATGGTCAGTGACATATTCATACTTTGGTTGGACACTGTGCATAGTAGCCACGCTGTGCCACTGCATATTGAAGGTATTTGTACTTGCTAGTCAATAAACAGTATTCATAAACCATTATCTTTGACCCTGATCATTTGTGACTCGTGTTATGAGTTGTCAAATTTTACCACACCTAGTGACATTATTTGGTCATGGTCAGTGACATATGCCTACTTTGGTTGGTCATCATGCATGGTATCCACACCGTGCCACAACGTATTGAAGCTCCTTGTGCTTGCTTTTTGATACTTGGTGTTCGCAAACCATTGTTTCCCCCTGTGACCATTTGTGACTCGTATTATGAGTTGTCAATGTTGATCACACACAGCGATTTCTTTGGTCAAAGGCAGTACATATGCCTACTTTGGTCGGTCACTGTGCATGGTAGCCACAGCGTGCTACTACTGACTGACGGTCGTTGTACTTGCTAGTTAAGAACTGATATTCTCATAGCATTGTTTCCTCCCCAGACCGTTTTTGACTCGTGTTATGGTTGGTCAACGTTGACCACCCATATTGAAATTCTCTCGTCATGGTCAGTGACATATGCCTAGTTTGGTTGTTTGGTGTGCATATTAGCCACACCGTGCCACTATGTATTGAAGTTCCTTGTCCTTTCTAGTGGATACATATGGTTCCCAAACCATTGTCTCTCCCTCTTACCATTTGTGACTCGTGTTGTGAGTTGTCAATGTTGACCACACATAGTGCACTTCTTCGGTCATAGTCAGTGACATATGCATCCTTTGGTTGGTCACTGTGCACGCTAGCCACACCATGCCACTCCTTGTTGAAAATCTTTCTACTTGCTAGTTGATAACTAGTGTTCGGAACTCATGGTTTCCCCCACTGACCACTTGTGACTCGTGTTATGAGTTGTCAACGTTGACCACACACTGTGAAATCCGTTTGGTCATGGTTTGTGACACATGCCTACTTTGGTTTGTTACTTTACATGGTTACCACGCCGTGTCATTACGTATTGAAGGTCTTTGTGCTTTCTTATTGACAGCCTGTGTTCCCAAACCATTGTTAGCCCCCTCTCACTATCTATGACCCGTGTTGTGAGTTGTAAATGTTGACCACATGAAGTGAAATTCTTTGTTCATGGTCAGTGACATATGCCTACTTTGGTTGGTCACTGTGCATTGTGCCACTACATATTGAAGGTATTTGTACTTGCTAGTCGTTAACTAGTATTCACACCCCATTATCTTCGACCCTGACCATTTGTGACTCGTGTTATGAGTTGTCAAGGTTTACCACACTTAGTGCCATTATTTGCTCATGGTCTGTGACATATGCCTACTTTGGTTGGTCATCGTGTATGATATCCACAGTGTGCTACAACATATTGAAGCTCCTTGTGCTTTCTATTTGACACTCGGTGTTCCCAAACCATTGTTTCCCCCTTCGACCATTTTTGACTCGTATTATGAGTTGTCAACGTTCACCACACACAGCGGATTTCGTTGGTCAAAGGAAGTACATATGCCTACTTTGGTCGGTCATTGTGCATGGTAGCCACACCGTGCTACTCCTGACTGAATGTCGTTGTACTTGCTAGTTGAGAACGGATATTCCCATAGCATTGTTTACTCCCCTGACCGTTTGTGACTCGTGTTATGGTTGGTCAACGTTGACCACCCATATTGAAATCATCTGGTCATGGACAGTGACATATGCCTAGTTTGGTTGTTTGGTGTGCATAGTAGCCACACCGTGCCACTACGTATTGAAGTTCTTTGTCCTTTCTAGTTGATACATAGGGTTCCCAAACCATTGTCTCCATCTGACCACATGTGACTCGTGTTATGAGTTGTAAACGTTGACCACACATAGTGGACTTCTTCGGTCATAGTCAGTGCCATATGCATCCTTTGGTTGGTCACTGTGCACGCTGGCCACACCGTGCCACTACTTGTTGAAAATCTTTCTACTTGCTAGTTGATAACTAGTGTTCCCAACCCATGGTCTCCCCCACTGACAATTTGTGATTCGTGTTTTGGGTTTTCAACATTAACCACACACTGTGAAATCCCTTTGGTCATGGTTTGTGACACATGCCTACATTGGTTTGTCACTGTACATGGTAACCACGCTGTGTCATTACGTATCGAAGGTCTTTGTGCTTTCTTGTTGACAGCTAGTGTTCCCAAACCATTGTTACCTCATCTGACTATCAGTGACTCGTGTTGTGAGTTGTAAATGTTGACCACATGAAGTGAAATTCTTTGTTCATGGTCATTGACATATGCATACTTTGGTTGGTCACTGTGCATTCTAGCCACACTGTGCCACTACACATTGACGGTATTTGTACTTGCTAGTCAATACGTAGTATTCACAAATCATTATCTTCCACGATGACCATTTGTGACTCGTGTTGTGAGTTGTCAAGGTTGACCACACTTAGTGTCATTATTTGGCCATGGTCAGTGACATATGCCTACTTTTGTTGGTCATCGTGCATGGTATCCACATTGTGCCACAATGTATTGAATCTCATTGTGCTTGCTATTTGATACTCGGTATTTCCAAACCATTGTTTCCCCCTCTGACCATTTGTGACTCGTATTATGAGTTGTCAACATTGACCACACTCAGCGGATTTATTTGGTCAAAGGCAGAACATATGCCTACTTTGGTCGGTCAGTGTGCATGGTAGCCACACCGTGCTACTACTGACTGAAGGTCGTCGTACTTGCTAGTTGAGAACTGACATTCCCATAGCATTGTTTCCTCCCCTGACCGTTTGAGACTTGTGTTATGGTTGGTCAACGTTGACCACCCATATTGAAATTTTTTGGTCATGGTGAGTGACATATGCCTAGTTTGTATGCTTGGTGTGCATAGTAGCCACACTGTTCCACTACGTATTGAAGTTCTCTGTCCTTTCTAGTTGATACATAGGGTTCCCAAACCATTGTCTCTCCGGCTGACCATTTGTGAATCGTGTTATGAGTTGTTAATGTTGACCACACATAGTGGACTTCTTCGGTCATAGTCAGTGACATATGCATCCTTTTGTTGGTCAATGTGCACGCTAGCCACACTGTGCCACTACTTTTTGAAAATCTTTCTACTTGCTAGTTGATAACAAGTATTCCCAACCCATGGTCTCCCCCACTGACCATTTGTGACTCGTGGTATGAGTTTTCAATGTTGACCACACACTGTGAAATCAGTTTGGTCATGGTTTGTGACACATGCCTACTTTGGTTTCTGACTGTACATGGTTACCACGCCGTGTCATTACGTATCCAAAGTCTTTGTGCTTTCTTGTTGACAGCTAGTGGTCCTAAACCATTGTTAGCCCCGTCTGACTATCTGTGACCCGTGCTTTGAGTTGTAAATGTCGACCACATGAAGTGAAATTCTTTGTTCATTGTCAGTGACATATGCATACTTTGGTTGGTCACATTGCATTGTAGCCACACTGTGCGACTACATTTCGAAGGTATTTGTACTTGCTAGTCGATAACTAGTATTCACAAACCATAACATTCCACCCTGACCATTTGTGACTCGTGTTATGAGTTGTCAAGGTTTACCTTACTTAGTGCCATTATTTGGTCATGGTCAGTGACATATGCCTACTATGGTTGGTCATCGCGCATGGTATCCACACCGTGCCACAACGTATTGAAGCTCCTTGTGCTTGTTATTTGGTACTTGGTGTTCCTAAACCATTGTTTTCCCCTTTGACCATTTATGACTCGTATTATGAGTTGTCAACGTTGACAACACATAGCGGGTTTCTTTGCTCAAAGGCAGTACATATGCCTACTTTGGTCGGTCATTGTGCATGGTTGCCACGCCGTGCTACTACTGACTGAAGGTTGTTGTACTTTCTCATTGAGAACTGATATTCCCATAGCATTGTTTCCTCCCCTGACCGTTTTTTTCTGGTGTTATTGTTGGTCAACGTTGACCACCCATATTGAAATTCCCTGGTCATGGTCAGTGACATCTGCCTTTTTTGGTTGTTTGGTGTGCATATTAGCCACACCGTGCCACTACGTATTGAAGTTCTTTTTCCTTTCTGGTCAATACACATGGTTCCCAAACCATTGTCTCTCCCTCTGACCATCTGTGACTCGTGTTATGACTTGTCAACGTTGACCACACATAGTGGACTTCTTCATTCATAGTCAGTGAGATATGCATCCTTTGGTTGGTCACTGTGCACGCTAGCCACACCATGCCACTACTTGTTGAAAATATTTCTACTTGCTAGTTGATAACTAGTGTTCCCAACCCATGGTTTCCCCACTGACCGTTTGTGACTCGTGTTATGAGTTTTCAACGTTGACCACACACTGTGAAATCCGTTGGGTCATGGTTTGTGACACATGCCTACTTTGGTTTGTCACTGTACATGGTTACCATGCAATGTCATTACGTATCAAAGGTCTTTGTGCTTTCTTGTTGACAGCTAGTGTTCCCAACCCATTGTTAGCCCCCTCAGACTATCTGTGACCCATGTTGTGTGTTGTAAATATTGACCACATGAAGTGAAATACTTTGTTCATGGTCAGTGACATATGCATACTTTGGTTGGTCACTGTGCATTGTAGCCACACTGTGCCACTACATATTGAAGGTACTTGTACTTGCTAGTCGATAACTAGTATTCACAAACCATTATCTTCCACCCAGACCATTTGTGACTCGTGTTATGAGTTGTCAAAGTTTACCACACTTAGTGACAGTATTTGGTCATGGTCAGTGACATATGCATACTTTGGTTGGTCACTGTGCATTGTAGCCACACTGTGCCACTACATATTGAAGGTACTTGTACTTGCTAGTCGATAACTAGTATTCACAAACCATTATCTTCCACCCAGACCATTTGTGACTCGTGTTATGAGTTGTCAAGATTTACCACACTTAGTGCCATTACTTGGTCATGGTCAGTGACATATGCCTACTTTGGTTGGTCATCGTGCATGGTATCCACACTGTGCCACAATGTATTGAAACTCCTTGTGCTTGCTATTTGATACTCGGTGTTCCCAAACCATTATTTCCCCGTCTGACCATTTGTGACTCGTATTATGAGTTGTCAACGTTGACCACACACAGCGGATTTCTTTGGTCAAAGAAAGTAGGCATATGTACTGTCAAAGACAGTACATATGCCTACTTTGGTCGGTCATTGTGCATGGTAGCCACACCGTGCTACTACTGACTGAAGGTCGTTGTACTTGCTGGTTGAGAACTGTTATTCCCATAGCATTGTTTCCTCCCCTGACCGTTTGTGACTCGTGTTATGGTTGGTCAACGTTGAGCACCCATATTGAAATTATCTGGTCATGGTCATTGACATATGCCTACTTTGGTTGTTTGGTGTGCATAGTAGCCACACCGTGCCACTACGTATTGAAGTTCTTTGTCCTTTCTAGTTGATACATAGGGTTCCCAAATCATTGTCTGTCCCTCTGACCATTTGTGACTTGTGTTATGAGTTGTCAATGTTGACCACACATAGTGGACTTCTTCAGTCATAGTCAGTGACATATGCATCCTTTGGTTGGTCACTGTGCATGCTGGCCACACCGTGCCAATACTTGTTGAAAATATTTCTACTCGCTATTTGATAACTAGTGTTCCCAACCCATGGTCTCCCGCACTGACCATTTGTGACTCGTGTTATGAGTTTTCAACGTTAACCACACACTGTGAAATCCGTTTGGTCATGGTTAGTGACGCATGCCTACACTGGTTTATCACTGTACATGGTTACCACACTGTGTCATTGGGTATCGAAGGTCTTTGTGCTTTCTTGTTGACAGCTAGTGTTCCCAAACCATTGTTGTCCCCTCTGACTATCAGTGACTCGTGTTGTGAGTTGTAAATGTTGACCACATGAAGTGAAATTCTTTGTGCATGGTCAGTGACATAGGCATACTTTGGTTGGTCACTGTGCATTGTAGCCACACTGTGCCACTACATATTGAAGGTATTTGTACTTGCTAGTCAATAACTATTATACACAACTCATTATCTTCCACCCTGACCATTTGTGACTCGTGTTATGAGTTGTCAAGGTTGACCACACTTAGTGCCATTATTTGGTCATGGTCAGTGACATATGCCTAATTTGGTTGGTCATCGTACATGGTATCCACACTGTGCCACAATGTATTGAAGCTCATTGTGCTTGCTATTTGATACTCGGTGTTCCCAAACCATTGTTTCCCACTCTGACCATTTGTGACTCGTATTATGAGTTGTCAACGTTGACCACACACAGCGGATTTCTTTGGTCAAAGGCAGTACATATGCCTACTTTGGTCGGTCATTGTGCATGGTAGCCACACCGTGCTACTACTGACTGAAGGTCGTTGTACTTGCTAGTTGAGAACTGATATTCCCATAGCATTGTTTCCTCCCCTGACCGTTTGTGACTCGTGTTATGGTTGGTCAACGTTGACCACCCATATTGAAATTGTCNCCCTCTGACCATTTGTGACTCGTATTATGAGTTGTCAACGTTGACCACACACAGCGGATTTCTTTGGTCAAAGGCAGTACATATGCCTACTTTGGTCGGTCATTGTGCATGGTTGCCACGCCGTGCTGCTACCGACTGAAGGTTATTGTACTTTTTCGTTGAGAACTGATATTCCCATAGCATTGTTTCCTCCCCTGACTGTTTTTGTCTCGTGTTATTGTTGGTCAACGTTGACCACCCATATTGAAATTCCCTGGTCATGGTCAGTGACATCTCCCTATTTTGGTTGTTTGGTGTGCATACTAGCCACACCGTGCCACTACGTATTAAAAGTTATTTTTCCTTTCTAGTCAATACACAGGCTTCCCAAACCATTGTCTCTCCCTCTAACCATTTGTGACGCGTGTTATGACTTGTCAACGTTGACCACACATAGTGGACTTCTTCGTTCATAGTCACTGACATATGCATCCGTTGGTTGGTCACTGTGCACGCTAGCCACACCATGCCACTACTTGTTGAAAATATTTCAACTTGCTAGTTGATAACTAGTGTTCCCAACCCATGGTTTCCCCCACTGACCATTTGTGACCCGTGTTATGAGTTTTCAACGTTGACCACACACTGTGAAATCTGTTTGGTCATGGGTTGTGACACATGCCTACTTTGGTTTGTCACTGTACATGGTTACCAAACAGTGTCATTACGTATCAAAGGTCTTTGTGCGTTCTTGTTGACAGCTAGTGTTGCCAAACCATTGTTAGCCCCCCTCTGACTATCTGTGACCCATGTTGTGAGTTGTAAATGTTGACCACATGAAGTGAAATACTTTGTTCATGGTCAGTGACATATGCATACTTTGGTTGGTCACTGTGCATTGTAGCCACACTGTGCTACTACACATTGAAGGTATTTGTACTTGCTAGCCGATAACTATTATTCACAAATCATTATCTTCCACCCTGACCATTTGTGACTCGGGTTATAAGTTGTCAAGGTATACCACACTTAGTGACATTATTTGGTCATGGTCAGTGACATATGCCTGCTTTTGTTGGTCATCGTGCATGGTATCCACACCATGCCACAACGTATTGAAGCTCCTTGTGCTTGATATATGATACTCAATGTTCCCAAACCATTGTTTCCTACTCTGACCATTTGTGACTCGTATTATGAGTTGTCAGCGTTGACCACACAGAGCGGATTTCTTTGGTCAAAGGCAGTACATATGCCTACTTTGGTCGGTCATTGTGCATGGTAGCCACACCGTGCTACTACTGACTGAATGTCGTTGTACTTGCTAGTTGAGAACTGATATTCCCATATCATCGTTTCATCCCCCGACCGTTTGTGACTCATGTTATGGTTGGTCAACGTTGACCACCCATATTGAAATTGTCTGGTCATGGTAAGTGACATATGCCTAGTTTGGTTGTCTGGTGTGCATAGTAGCCACACCGTGCCACTACGTATTGAAGTTCTTGTCCTTTCTAGTTGATACATAGGGTACTCAAACCATTGTCTCTCCCTCTGACCATTTGTGACTCGTGTTATGAGTTGTCAATGTTGACCACACATAGTGGACAGCTTCGGTCATAGTCAGTGACATATGCATCCTTTGGTTGGTCCCTGTGCACGCTAGCCATACCGTGCCACTACTTGTTGAAAACCAATGTTAACTAGTGTTCCCAGCCCACGGTCTCCCCCACTGACCATTTGTGACTCGTGGTATGAGTTTTCAACGTTGACCACACACTATGAAATCCGTTTGGTCATGGTTTGTGACACTTGCCTACTTTGGTTTGTCACTGTACATTGTTACCACGACGTGTCATTACGTATCGAAGGTCTTTGTTCTTTCTTGTTGACAGCTAGTGTTCCCAAACCATTGTTACCCCCTTTGACTATAAGTGACTCGTGTTGTGTGTTGTAAATGTTGACCACATGAAGTTAAATTCTTTGTTCATGGTCACTGTCATATGCATACTTTGGTTGGTCACTGTGCATTGTAGCCACACTGTGCCACTACACATTGAAGTTTTTTGTACTTGCTAGCCGATAACTATTATTCACAAATCATTATCTTCCACCCTGACCATTTGTGACTCGTGTTATGATTTGTCAAGGTTGACGACACTTAGTGACATTATTTGGTCATGGTCAGTGACATATGCCTACTTTGGTTGGTCGTCGTGCATGGTATCCACACCATGCTACAACGTATTGAAGCTCCTTGAGCTTGCTATTTGATAATCGGTGTTCCCAAACCACTGTGTCCCCCTCTCACCATTTGTGACTCGTATTATGAGTTGTCAACGTTGACCACACACAGCGGATTTCTTTGGTCAAAGGCAGTACATATGCCTACTTTCGTCGGTTATTGTGCATGGTAGCCACATCGTGCTACTACTGTGCATGGTAGCCAACTCGCAGCACTCCGCAACCAGTTCGCACCATTCTCCAACCAGTTTGCACCACTCCGCAGCCAGTTCGCACCACTCCGCGACCAGTTTGCACCACGCCGCAACTAGTTCACACCAATCCCCAACCAGGTAGCACTAATCCGCAACCAGTTTGCACCACTCCGTAACCAGTTCGCACCACTCGGCAACCAGTTCGCACCACTCCGCAACCAGTTTGCACCACTCCGCAACCAGTTCGCACCACTCCTCAACCAGTTCGCACCACTCCGCAACCAGTTCGCACCACTCCGCAACCAGTTCGCACCATTC
>SZWC01008054.1:13086-45086 GCA_023375785.1 Penium margaritaceum
CCGAGGAAGGGCTCCAGGGCAAGGCGGGAAGCGGGGGGGGCGACTGGGACAAGGGCGCGGACGGCGCGACCAGCGTCATACAGCTGATCGGCCTGGGTGGAGTCGTAAGGCAGGGTGTAGTAGGCCCACATACCTTCACCCTGCGCCCAGATCCGGATGTTGAGCTCCCAGCTCCGGAACTGCTCGCCGCTCTGAAGCGGCGGCGGAGGTGTCTCAAAGTCCTTTTGCCTGCGGCCGGCACCCAAAGTGGGGCCAAGGACGGAGGTCACTGTCTGCCGTTGGCGCTGAGTCTGCTGCTGTGCCAGGTAGTACGTGGCAGCGGACACAGCGGGGCTAGCATGCCCTGGGGGGATGAAGGACAGCGGCGCACTGGTGGCGTTGTGGGAAGCGACTGGCTGTAGCGCTGTAAGCTACTGCGTCAAGGCGGCAAGCTGTTGTTGAAGAGCAGCGAGAGGGTCAGGATGGCCGCCAACGTTGCCAGTGGGCTGCTGCTGCTGCTGCTGCTGCTGCTGCAAGGGCGGCGGCTGCTGCTGCTGCTGCAGCGGCGGTGTCTACTGCTGCAGCGGCATTGTCTGCTGCTGCTGCTACAGGGGCGGCGGCTGTTGCTGCTGCAGGGGCGGCGGCTGCTGCTGCTGCAGGGGTGGCGGCTTCCGCTACTGCAGCGGTGGGGGATGTTGCTGCTGCTGCTGTAGCGGCGGTGGCTGCTGCTGTTGCAGTGGCGGTGGCTGCTGCTGCTGCAGCGGCGGTGGCTGCTGCTGTTGCTGCTGCAGGGGCGGCGGCTGCTGCTGCTGTAGTGGCGGTGGCTGCTGCTGCTGCTGCTGCTGTAGCGGCGGTGGCAGTTGCTGCTGCTGCTGCAGCGGCGGCGGCTGCTGCTGTTCCTACTGCGGCGGCGGCGGCTGCTGCTGCTGCTGCAGCGGCGGTGGCTGTTGCTGCTGTAGCGGCGACGGCTGCTGTTGCTGAAGCGGCGGTGGGTGCTGCTGCTGTTGCTGCAGTAGTCACTGCAAGAAGGGAGGCGTAGGGGTCCCCCCACCGGAGGAGGACCCCTCATCAGGACTCCCTTCCATTACTCTGTGTCCCTTGTTTTCTATCCTTTTTTTGTTGATAACGTCAGCAGTGACGTCAGCAGTGACGTCAGCAGAGGAGTGCTGACGTCAGCAGCGGCGGACGTTGGGGCTGCTGCTGTTGTTGTTGCTCCTGATGCCGCTGCAGCCGTTGCCGCTGCTGCTGCTGCTGTTGCTGCTGCTGCGCTTGCTGCCGCTGCTGCAGTTGCTGCCGCTGCTGCTGCTGCTGCTGCTGCTTGCTGCTGCTGCTGCTGCTGCTGCTGCTTGCTTGCTGCTGCTGCTGTTGTGGCTGCTGCAGTTGCAGCCACAGCTGCTGTTGCTGTGAGCTCCTGCGGCTGCCGCGGCTGCTGCAGCTCGCCGCTGCGGCTGTGCGCTGCTGCAGCCGCGTGCTGCTGCTGCCGCCCGTTGCTGCGGCTGCTGCGTGCTGCAGCAGCTGCTCGCTGCTGCGGCGGGTTGCTGCAGCGAGCTGCGGGGGTGGGGGATTTTTTTCTGTTGCCCTTTTTTTCTTCTTCTTTTCTCTTTGTCAGCGGGCAGCAGCCCGCTGTCTGCAGCGAGCAGCGGGCTGCTGCTCGCCTGGCAGCAGCGAGCTGCTGCTCGCTGGCAGCAGCGGGCTGCTGCTCGCTGCTCGCTCGCTACGAGTAGTGAGCAGCAGCAGCCGCGGCTGGCAGCTGCTGCTGCTGGCTGCAGCTGCGGCTCGCTGCAGCAGCTGCTGCAGCTCGCTGTTGCTGCTGCACGCTGCTGCAGCTGCTGCGTGGTGTGGCTGCTGCCTGCTGCCGCTGCTGCTGCTGCCGGCTGCCGGCTGCCGCTGCCGCTGCCGCTGCTGCCTGCTGCCGCTGCGGGCTGCTGCTGCGAGCTGCTGCTGCGTGCAGCTGCTGCTGCTGCATGCTGCTGCCGCTGCTGCGCGCTGCTGCTGCCGCTGCCGCAAGCTGTTGCTGCTGCTGCCGCGAGCTGCTGCTGCTGCGTGCTGCTGCCAGCTGCTGCTGCCGCCTGCTGCTGCTGGCGGTGCCAGTCACTGCACCTGGGTGACGTTCGCCGCTTGCGTCGTCGCCCGCAGACGTCAGACGCCGCCTGCCGCTCACCTCCTCGCGTCACGCGTGGGGGTCAGTGCTGCCGAAAAAATTTCGGCAGCATTTCCCCTGACCCAGTGGCCGTGGGAAAAAATCTGACGCTGCCACCAGGCGGTTCAATGCTGCCGGAAAAAATCCGGCAGCATTTCCCCTGCACTGGCGCGTATGGGGGTCCGCCGGCGTTGTCTGGCACCTGTTCGTCAGTCTTCTGCTGCTGCTGCTACGCTCTGGCTCTGATACCAAAATGGAATAGCCTAGGCAGCAGGTTGGGGCAGCAGTGTTGTTGATGCAGCGTGCGGGCTTCCACGCTCGTTGCTTAAGTCAGCTGCCCCCTCAGTCTGCTGCTCTAGAGTCTAATTCTCGAAGCTCTGGGTTTGTTACTCAGAAATGCGCGCGCCAGTGTTAGCGCCAGAAAGCAGCTGAAAACTGTAAGTGACTGATTAGGAATGAAGAATGAACAACAATGGGAGACCCCTCCAAGTTCTAGGCCCCCCCCAGCTCTGTAGAGCTTGTTACTCAGTTCAACAGCCAATCAGAAAATAGCTCAGTTCAGGCTGGCAGGTTTTCTCGGTGAGGCCTGCCAGGCAGCCGACAGCCCAAAACCCGGGCGTCGTCCGTTTTGCCTGAAAACTGGACCATACCATAATACCGCCGCTGCGAACGCAGCCGTGCGGTCAGAATCTGCTAGAAAAATAGTAGCGAGGAGTTATGGCAGCCTAAACCCAGATAGTGCCCACAACGGTTTATGCTNAGAGGAGGCTCCAGCGAACTGCGAGAAGACCTCAGCGTGCGTCGGCTCCACCGGACGACACTCCATCAGCGTCGCGTCTCGCCGTCAGTCATCTGCACGCCGATGTACACAAGCCGGGAGGACACAACAGAGCACAGTGAGAGACGTGCAAAAAACCAACAAAATACACATCTCACCGAACATGCAAACACATACTGGAGGTCTCCCGAGGCACCGGAACAGTCAACCGTGTGCCCGGGTCTCGACCGACGAGAAAATATCTAATGTAACCCAAACACGTCCAAACTCTATGGTAACACACTAGCATCATCGGCTAGCCAAGCTAGGCAAGTCTAGGCCTCCCGAGACACCGGAACATGTAACCGGGCTTCTGGGTCTCAGCCACATGCAGACTACACATGTCAGTCAAAGGGTCACTAAGACTAGACCAATCAGTGTAGGGTCTCCCGAGGTACCGGTACAAACCACCGTGTACCCGGGTCTCAACCGCAAAAGGAGTACACCTCCTGTCAGATACTATGCGGTGTATTTCTATGGGGTCTCCCGAGGTACCAGTACAAACCACCAAGTACCCGGGTCTCGAACACCGAGAAAAATCTACCAAACAAGTACGCATGAACTGAGCCGCTAGAATGCACTGTATGTATCACAGAGGGAGTAAGGTAGCCATTGGAGAACCATCAGCACAAGCTAGGAGGCTCTCTTCGCACAAGACTGTTGTGATGTGTGACGTTCCTGTCGACCTGTACAGTTTACTGTGACTACTCGGCCGTGTCCATGCTCGTGCAGATCCCTGATGCGGACCCGAGTGGCACCAAGGCGTCGTCTGGTGGTGGACTGCCTGCTCGGAGCTTATCGACGGTCGCCCCAGAGTCCTGGATGCTGTCTGGGACCTTCTGTAGTTTTTCTGCAATTTGTAAGATTTTATCGGTGGACTGGTCGTGGGCCCGATTTGCATGTCTTTGCATTGTGTGTCCACCATTTTTTGCCGGATGCATGCAGGTGACCAGTCGTAGCGTCTGGCTTGAGATTTTGCACGTGTAGGTTCAGACGGCGTAGCGTTCTGACTTGTCTACGCTGAGTTACGGCCAAAACAATGGTTTTGGGCCGGTTTTAGGACAGACCTTGCACTGTCGCGTACGGCACCCGCCGTGCGCCGCGCCAGGTACTTTTGCCATAGACCTGTCATTTGTCATTTCTCTCTACAAATGCTATTGAAGCATTCTTACATTTTGCCTTGTGTCCCATAGACCCTTGCCGTTGTGTGCACGACTTGTGACTGTCGTCACCGTCTGACCAGGCACTGACGCCTAGTCAGCATCGCTAGGAAGCTTCCACGCATTTTCTCATGGTATCAGAGCAGCGATACTCCTCTCGCTGAGCTGCGCCGCAGAGACGCAGCACAGGCAGCAGCAGTGAGAGTCACCACCACAGCCGTATCCTGGGAGTTGTTGCAGCCGTTTTTTCAACAACGACATCATCACTCAGTCCCCACCACCACATCGGGTGAGCTGTGGCATTTACTAGCTCCTGTAGCAGCAGCAGCACCGGGTGGCAGCAGCAGCTGTTTCTAGTCGCCAGCCTCTACACACACAAAAAAAGGAGTAGCAGCTCGCAGCAACAGCTTCCGACGGCGGCTGCGAGCACTGATAGCACGCAGCGGTGGCAGCAGCTCACAACAGCGGCAGCATCAGCAGCCGCGAGCAGCAACAGCACCGCAGCAGCAACAGCGGAAACAACAACAGCGCAGAAGCAGCATTGCAGTTGCTGTAGCGAGTGCAGCGCAGCAGCGAAGCAGTAACAGCGGAAGCAGCAGCTGCGCAACAGCAGCATTGCAGCTACTGCATAGTTTCTGCTGTGCAGAAACTGCGCAGCACTGCGCAGGCCTGCGTGGCACTGCGCTGGTTTACGCAGTCCCTGCGCAGCCGCGAGCACGGGGTGACGAGGTCACCCCCACCGGTAACGCGGGGTTCGTGTGACCTTAAAAAAAAGGGTGGCATAAAAAATGTTAGCGAAAAAAACGGTACCTTTTTTTTTGCTAGCGTAAGAAACGCTAACGTCATTTACAGCTGTGCTGACATTAGCAATTTTGGGGTAAAAAAATTCAAAATTTTAACGTTTCAACTCTTCGAGAAACGCTGTCGGTTTCTCGTTCTGAGCATTTTTGACATTCGGCCCTATACTGAGCGTTGACATGGCTCCGACCGGTTTCAAAGACAAAGGACCGCCAGATCCTTCTTCCTCCTCCTCCGAGGTCATGAGCCCACGCTCGTTGGCCATTGCGGATCTGCGGAGTCAGCAGGATGAGATACGTTGCCTACAGTAGGAGCAGACCGACGCCATCCGCACACTCACTAATCTTCTTCAGAGTCAGTCCACGGCCCCACAGCACACCTCCGGGGGAGTCGGCGGTGTCACACCTTCTGCACAGCAGTCAGCATCTACACTGAGGAGAGCGGCAGGACAGGATCCGCCACTTCTTGATCTTTTGGAGGACGACCCTGATATGCCAGGCATGGACGATGACACTCCAAAGAGGGAGATTCGTGTACTTCAAGAGCGTCTTCGCCAGTTGCAGACGCGTTCCGGTTCCTCGTTCCCGGCGATCCAATCTTCGCCTGAGACCTACCTCGGCGACTTTCCTTGTCCCGATGTCTTCCCCATCCCTCGTCTTTCCCATCCTGTGGTTGCTCTCCCTACGGAGCGGCAACCCAAGGACTTCGAGACACTGCCCCCTCGATATGTCAGCGAGGACGACTTTGACTGTTGGGAGACCCTTTTCCAGGTCTGGACCACTTCCGAGGGAGTTTGGACCTACTACCACAGTCAGTTTCAGGTTACAGACCGTGCTCATGTGCTGACAGCGGCTCGGGCGATGCGCGGACTTCTTTACGCCATGTCTCGCGAGACTGTCGTGGACTTTCGCCCCTTCCTTGGAGAGGCCGGCACAGGCGCTGGCGTTGACCCACGTCGGGGCTGGGAGATGGCATTGTCCCTGCTTGATGCAGAGACGCACGCTACCCGTGCGGCTCACATCCGCACCTTCCACTCCCTTCGTCAGGGACCTGTTGAGCCCGAAGCCAATACTGGCGGCGCGCCATGCGCATCTACACGCGCCTTGGGACTACAGGAGGGACACAGCTGTGGGCGCTTCGCACGCTCATGATCGGAGTCCGTCTTGAGCATGCCGACATCTTCACAAGGTGCAGCGACGCCGCGCTCGAGCCTTTCTCCACCTCCCTTCAGCTTCTTCCTTGGGCGCATGAGCTTTTCCTCCAGGTGACATCTGCTCGTGAGGCAGCCGTCGCCCACCAGGAGAGTTCACTTGTTGCACCGGTCATCGCGTCACCACCGACGCCTCTCTCGCAGTTCACTTCTCCATCTTCTGGCACGCCCTCCTCTTCCCCTTCCACCCCAACTACCCCAACTCAGACGCAGGGTGTGGCAACAGCAGCACAGGGGAAGAAGAGCAGAAAGAAGCATGGCTCGGGCCAGCAGCAGTCACCGTAGCATCAGTCTCCGCAGCAGCAGTCATTAGGCGGTAGCAGTGGACGCACTGTTCATTGCTACAACTATGGAGGCGCTCACTGCTACACCGAGTGCCAGCAGCCGCTCGACTGGGCACGGATCACTCGCGATCTTCAGGCTGCACACGCACAGCGGTCTGCGTCGAGCAGCATAGCCTCTGGTCGCGCAGCGACCACGACCGCAGCAGTTCCCGCTTCCCCACCGGCGAGCAGCGGAGACCCGGACCCCCGTGACCGCACCATTGCCGAGCTCCGTCAGCTCCTGGCGCTTCGCTCTTAGGGAGGTGCGAGTGTGTCGTCACAGCCGGGTGGTTCACAGACTGTCTGTTCGTCTGTTCTTGTCTCTCGTGATGACTCATGTGGGGAAGCACAGCTGGCATGTGATGTTGATGCGCCTGACAGTACAGATTGGATTTTTGAGTCTCACCTGTGTGTCCTTCGTCGTTTTCCCTCCTCTGTTGCCGAGTGCGCGTATGCAGTCGAGTGTTCCATTGCCCGTTGAACCGTGACGTCCTCGAGTCGTGATTCGGGTGGCACTTGGATCATCGATTCCGGTGCCACTCACCACATGACATGTCGTCGTAGTGACTTCGTTGTCCTCGGTCCTATGGCCTCTGTTCGTTCCGTTCGCACAGGCTCTGGTCAGTCCTTGCCAGTCCAGGGTGTTGGGGTTGTGTGTTTCAATGGTCCGTCTGGCCCCTTGTATCTCTTTGACGTGCTTTCTGTGCCTGACCTTGAGCTCAGCTTGCTCTCTGTGTGTGCCTACACTTTGATGGGACTCTCTGTGGAGCACACTGCCGACTCCGCGATAGTGTCTTCTCTTGATACTCGCACTGTTGTTCTTCGTCCCTCTGTTGTGGATGATTTGTATCGTGTTCCTCGGATCTCTTCTTCTCCTTGCTCCCCTCTCCTCCTGCTCGTGTGTTTATCATTCGTGTCCTATCTGCTGAGCATCGCCGCCTGCTGCATCGACGTCTGTGTCATGTGGGCTCCGACACTTTGTCGAAGCTAATTAGGACACAGTCTGCCCTCGGTCTTGACGCAGCCTCTTTCGAGAAGCCACCCAAGACCAATTGTTTGTTCTACGCTCAGGGTAAGATGCATCGCTGCACTTATCCTGACTCCCGTTCTTGAGTCCTTCGCCCCCTCAAGCTGGTCCATTCGGACCTTCTTGGTCCTCTCCCTGTCGAGTCCTTATCCGATCAGGGCCGATATGTCCTGACCCTGACCGATGACTTCACCAGGATGTGGTGGGTCTACAACCTGTGCCAGAAGAGTGATGTCGCTCTCGCGGTTCGTCTCTGGCTAGTGATGGTTGAGCGTCAGTCTCGCCACTCGTTGCATACCTTTCGCTCGGATCGCGGCAGCGAGTTTCTTGGCGACATGGACAGTTTCTTTTCCGAGCGCGGGATTTTTCACCAGGTCTCTGCTCCTGCCACTCCTCAGCAGAACGGTATCTCTGAGCACTGGAAACGCACCATGGAGGATGTGGTTCGTGCTATGCAGTCTGAGTGCGCTCTCCCGGAATCCTTAGCCTTCGAAGGATTTGCCTACATGACGTGGGTCTGGAACCGCCTCCCGCACGGTCCTCTTCCGGATGACATAACACCGTATGAGCTCTAGTTTGGCCACCATGCCGATTTGCGTCTTGCTTGTTTCTGGGGCTCAGTGGCTTCTGTGTGGTACAAAGAGGATCAGCAGGGGTCCAAGGTCTCTCCGCGGGGTCGCTTGTGTGCCTTCATTGGTATCTCCCCGCGGTCGAAGGCCTGGCGTTTTTGGGACCCCGCCCGTCGTAGCATTGTTGCGTCCCGCGACGCTCTCTTCTTTGAGTCTCTCACCTACCGTGATCTGACGTCGATTGTGTCAATGTCTGTAACACACGTTCCTATGTGTGAGGGTTCTCGACGGATGGGGGAGTCTGAGCCTACGAGCACCTCTCGTCTGGCTGATGTGTCCGTTCGAGCCCCCTCCACTTCTCGGTCTCCGGTTCTTGATGACCCGGCGATCATCGCTGTCGGCCCAGAGACCTCTCCCGTCCAGCATGTCTCCTCTCCTACACCCTCACGCCCCACAGACACCCATGATGCTTTCCCTCTATCCATCGGTACTCTTGTCTCTATGGACGGTCCTGCTGCCACTCCCAGTCCTACGTCTCCCATCCGTTCACCAGCCTCTCTTCCCACTGCATCACCTGCCCCTTTGCCTCAGTCCTCACAAGATGTGGTCATACCTATCTCTGAGCCTGTGGTCAGCCCTTCGATCCCAGGCTACTCGCGTGAGCCCGGTGGTCGTCTTCGTCCGTTGGGCTCCGAAGCCCCGCGAGTGTCAGGTCCCGCACCCAGGCGCTCCACTCGCAGCGTTGCGAGTGGCCATCTCGGCACAAAGGCCCTCGGCCTGAGTGTCCGTACAGATGACACAGAGGTACATCCAACGTGTCCCGTAGGACACGATCTCATCACTCGCGATTTTCGTACCGCTTGTGATGGAGGAGCTGACCTTTTGGTCGTCAGGCCCAGTTCTGAGACGTGCGCACTCGCCACTCAGAGCTCTCCCTCGTTGGCGCCTGATCTGGGCACACTGAGGGACGCCCTCTCATCAGAGGATGCCGACGCCTGGCATGCTGCCTGCGAGGATGAGCTTTATGCCATCCGAAAGCACTGAGTTTAAGAGCTAGTCGACTTTCCACCTAGGAGGAAGGCGATTCATGTCAAGTGGGTCTTTCGCAAGAGGGTGAAGCCAGATGGCTCACTGGAACGCCACAAGGCTCGCTTGCTCATCAAGGGGTACTCTGAGATCGAGGGCATTGATTACACTGACACCTTTGCCCCTATCGGCCGCATGACCTCAGCTCGCGCTCTGTTTGGTGTGGTGGCTCAGCATGACTGGGAACTTCACCAGATGGATGTGAACAATGCGTTCCTCCATGGCTCTCTGGATGAGGAGATTTACGTGGCCCAACCACCAAGCTTTGAGGACGGTGACAAGGTCTGGCGCTTGCGCAAGTCCTTGTACGGACTCAAATACTCTCCTCGGTGCTGGAACCGGGAGATCACAGGCACTCTGACTCGTGCAGGATATGTATAGAGCGAGGCAGATCTCTCTCTTTTCATCCGACAGGCGTCTGAGCGGTTCACTGCCATCCTGGTCTATGTGGACGACCTCTTGATCGCGTCTCCTTCCATGGAGGTCGTGAAGGAGGCCAAGGCGGTCCTCCAGACTGCCTATAGGATAAAGGACCTTGGTCCTGTAGCGGTGTTTCTTGGCATGGACATTGTACGAGACCGCAGACGCTGGACGCTTTCTGATGCATCAGGCCAGATACGCACGCATTGTGGGGGAGCGCTTCAGTGACCTCCTTGGCGCAGTGCCAACGGCCTCCACACCTCTCACACCTGACGGGCAGGACGCCCTGAAGGTGGACGATCCCACACAACTGGGGGAGACAGTGGATGTGACCTTGTACCTCTGCCTCATCGGATCTCTGATGTACCTGGCCACTACCACATGCCCCGACATCGCCTTTGCCATCAACCTCCTTGCACAGTTTTCACAGGCTCCACGTGTTAGAGCCCTCCAGGTGGCTGTGCGAGTGGTGCGATACGTGGTTTCCACGTCGTACCTTGGACTCTGCTTTCACCGGCAGTGTTTGGTGGTTCTTGACGGCTACTCCGACAGCGACTGGGCCTGGAGCCCAGATGGACGCAGTCGCACCGGTTACGTGTTCCTGCTCGGTGGTACCGCTGTGTCTTCATGTAGTGGGAAGCAGGGCTGCATGGCACGTAGCTCGTTGGAGGCAGAGTATGTTGCTCTGGGTGCAGGGGCTGATGAGGTAGTGTGGCTGCAGCGCCTGTTCCTTGAGCTGGGTCAGTCGGTGCCCGCCATTGTGCTTCGTTGTGACAACCAGAGTGCTCTTGCCATTGCGGAGAACTCTGGTGTCTTTCATGCTCGCACGAAGCACATTGCGATTGAGCATCACTTCGTGCGTGATCTGGTGGAGCGACACGTTATCTCCGTCATATGGGTCGGCACTGACATGCAGCGTGCTGGCTTCTCGATGAAGGCACTGGCGCGCGGGAATTTTCTGGTGGCCATTCGTTCCGTTGGGCTTCGTCCCTTGTCTGAGAGTAGTTGAGTACGTGGTGTGTCTGTGTTTGTGTCTCGACTGTTTTTGCACTCGTTGTTGCACTCGTTTCAGTGCTGCACGTGTATGGTCATGCGTACCATCAGGTCATGGGGGAGTGCTGTGATTTGTGACGTTCCTGTCGACCTGTACAGTTTACTGTGACCACTCGGTCGTGTCCATGCTCATGCAGATCCCTGATGCGGACCCAGGTGGTACCGAGGCGTCGTATGGTGGTGGACTACCTGCTCGGAGCTGATCGACGGTCGCCCCAGAGTCCTGGATGCTGTCTGGGACCTTCTGCAGTTTTTCTGCAGCTTGTAAGATTTTGTCGGTGGACTGGCCGTGGACCCGATTTGCATGTATTTGCATTGTGTGTCCACCGTTTGTTGCCGGATGCATGCATGTGACCAGTCGTAGCGTTTGGTTTGAGATTCTGCACGTGTAGGTCCAGACGGCGTAGCGTTCTGACTTGTCTACGCTGAGTTACGGCCAAAACAGTGGTTTTGGGCCGGTTTTAGGACAGACCTTGCACTGCCGCGTGCGACACCCACCGTGCGCCGCGGCAGGTACTTATGCCATGGACCTGTCATTTGTCATGTCTCTCTGCAAATGCTATTGAAGCATTCTGACACTTTTCCTTGTGTCCCCTAGCCAGATCCTTGCCGTTGTGTGCACGACCTGTGTCTGTCGTCACCGTCTGACCAGGCTCTGACGCCTAGTCAGCGGCAACATGGCTAGGAAGCTTCCACGCATTTTCTCATCGCACAGAACCATCAGCACAAGCTAGGAGGCTCTCTCCGCACAAGACTACATGAAAGCTCAAAGCCCATACACCAACAGGTGAACTAGGAATGTGAGGAGGCTCCCACTTCTAGCACGCCATCGATGATGCTCGTTGCACTTTGCAGAGTTGCAGTTTTAAGCAAGACGAGGGGAGGAGACAAGGAAAACAAGAGTGCTTGCACCGATGATTGTGCACCTCAATCTTGCATCACACACAGGAAGTCACGCCACCACTTCGGGGTCTAGCCTGACCGCTAAGCAGAAAGCCGAGGGCAAAAGGTTGGCATGGTGGCCCCCTAAGGATTAGCACCCGATAATAGCATGGACAGTTTTTCCATCTGCCCCCTGTTTGGCACATTTAATGAAAGCCGTTCGTAGCACAAAGTATTTTACATGCGTGCCCATAGTGCAAAATTTCAACCAAACTGAGTCCATGGTGTGAAATTGTAAACACATATTGCCGCTAGTTTGCCTCTAAACATGCTTTTGACCCAATTTTTGCGTCGACGCGATGACCCATGATGTCTCTTTGGAGTGCTGACATCAGCTACTTTGACTCAGTGCCATCGGTAAGTCCCAGTCCTACAGCATGTAAATCTCGTCGTCCAGACGTATATGCAGGAAAGTGTTGTTCACGTCCATCTGCTCTAGTAAAGGGGCTCCAAACAAGAGTTTTTCCCGAGTCGCACACTCATGTGGAGCCCCTTTATGAAGTCGCGGTATCGTTTGCAGTGTCGTTCCCGAGTTGCCTACTCAAATGACTCGGGGAGCAGACTATCGCGCTTACGTACGAGTCTCCAAACGAGAGATGTTCTTAAGCCGCACTCTCATTTGGAGCCCCTTAGCTCTAGTTCCCAGTCATGGTGAGCGACTAGGTTGAGGAGTGCCCGCACTATAGTGTACCATCCTACTTGTACAAATGTCTCATCGAAATCGACGCCAAGAACCTGGGAGAAACCCTTCGCTGTGAGACGTTCCTTGTAACAGTCGACACTGCTGTCAAACTTTTGCTTTTGCCAAAAGAGCCAAAGTGCAATCACAGCTCTGCGCCCAGCTGGGAGATCTACCAGCTTGTAGACGGAATGCTCATCCTAAGCATCGAGTTCCTCACGCTTGGCCTCCTCTCACTCTCTAGCATCAGAGGACTCTCGCGCCTAACATATTGTGTTGGGCTCTTATGGAAGTGAGACTAATCCGGTAGCGGCATGACAATATGCAATGTTGCCTGAAGAAAATGTCACAACTGCACACTTGAGCTCCCCCATGATGAGGGAGTACCCAAGACCCGTGTTGGGTGCACAACCCCAATGGCCAGCCCAAGGGTATCGAGACCTGTGGAGTGAGGCAAGGACTCTGGATGTGTCTGAGACATAGAAGGGACAGAGTAAGTTGTCCAAGTACGAGACGAACCGCTAGGAAAAGGACGCACAGAGAGAACACCTAACCTCTCCCAACGGACAAATGGGGATATTGATGCGCCTGATGGAGGCGTAGCCAAGGGCACATGTGCGACAACGACCGGGGACGATGGAGGCAAAAATGGAGGAACATGCGTACAGGAGACGAGAAATGATCCATGAGAGGACGTAGGAGGGGAAGCTGACTTAGGGGATGAGGGGACATCATACTATAATGATGCCAAAGTTGGAGATGGAGGGGGGGCTGATCTAGAGTGTGAGGGAACATTAAAAGATGACGATGAAGGTAGGAGCACAGAGGAAAAGTAAGAAGCAAATGATGATGACAGCCCAGGCGATGAGGTTGAGACCATGCCGGGAGGATCCCCTCTCAACCAAAAGAGTCGATGAAGGGAGGACGGAGAGGCAAAATGATCCAAGTTGTAGGCAAAGACCGACCCAAAGAACGGGGCTTCGGACTACTGGACAACACGGTGTCGTTGGGGATCCTAGGCTTTGGACTTAGCCAGAGACGCCAAGGAAGGGGCAAAGGCGACCGCAAGAGGACAATTTTCCATTGCAGACGTCGTTTGGAAGTCAGAGGACAATGATGCAATCCCACACCTGAGTAGGGTGAAGGTCAGCACACCGTCTATGGCGTCTCTGGCTAAGTCACTGGCTATGGACGGTTCCAGACAACACGGTGCCGTTGGGGATCCTAGAATTTCTAGGCTTTGGACTTAGCCAGAGACGCCATTGAACCGTCCATGCCCCCATTTTACCCGAGTGATGGACCATGGGAGGAGACCGTGGAGAACACGGTTCCAGTCTGAGGTCATGTAGCTCATTGCCTCAAAGTCAAAGAGCAGAGATAGAACGGACTTTGAGAGCAGAGCATGAATGCCGTCAGCATGAATGTAGATCTATCACGCGAACAACCCATCCTTCTGGGGAGTACAAGGGGCGGTGAGCTGCAAGCGCACCCTACGGGTCTCAAGAATACGACCGGTAGGAATCCTGAACTCAATGTCATGGTCACTGTGAAAAAACACGTAGGGATCGCTGCCAGGCATGTTCAGCATGAACAAGCCACATGCCAAGGACAGGATGGACAGCGCTCTTCTGACAAAGAGAAAAGACCCAGTGATAAGGAGAGAAGTCATCGGTGAGGCACAGGACATATCTACCATGGCCACCAAAGAAGTATTGGGGTAGTGGCACCATGACATCTGCATGAACGAGATCAAGATGATGCATGGATTGACTGACAAAGGAGAAAAACGGGGTGCGGTGAATCTTGCTATGAGCACAACCAAGACAGTCAAAGGAGCACATCAATAGAAAGGAGAAATGGTCAAGGCCAAGAGCAGACAGAAGATAGAGCATCTTGGTGATGGAATTGGTATGTACAAGTCCAAGGTGGCAATGTAGAAGGCAAACATGCTGAGCAGAGAGCGAGGGAGGGACATGAACAAGGGCTATACCGACAGAGGAAGAGGCGGGAGCAAACAAAGAAACACAATAAAGCCGCTCAAAATGAACACAACGAAGGACAGCGTGACCGACTGGACATAACGAGACAATGCCAACATCGCAACTAGCATAGAAGTCCATACCCTGGTCGTCTTGGATATTGACAGACAACAAACTAATCTCGAGTGAGGGCACATACAGCACGTGAGACAGGTATGCATCACCACTGGGATCAGCAAAGTGCACAACACCAACAGCCTCGACAGTGTGCATCAGGCCTAATCTAGTGAAAACATAACAAATAGAGCTAAGAGGGACGATATTATTGAACTTAATGTAAACGGATGTCATGTGGTGGGTGGCCCTTGAATCAAGAATCTAAAAGCCCCTATACACACGGATAGACATGATAACACAATAAGTAAAAAAAAATGCTAACGGTGGGAACATGCGGCAAGAACTGAACAGAGGCAGCAAGGGAACGAGGAAGACTAACCAATTTTCACAACTCTATCCACGGGTCGCATGCTGACATAACCCCTAGAACCCCCCAGACAGGTCCCCACGTAAAATTGAGTCACACTGATACACATGACCTCTCTCGCATGTCGTCACGCTGTCACCTCCTTCATTGCGGAGATGCAGCAGGTGAGCAAGAGATTGCTCTAGCTGATGTTCAATATCAATAGTTTCTGGTGTGATAGGCTGGGAGGAGAATGAAGGACCAGGCAATGACGAAAGCATTGGGAATGTGGATTGGAACCAGGACGGTAGATGTACGCGAAGGAAGAGAGCCCGGTGGAGGACGTCACGTCCTAGGGAGACAGTCACCCCGAGGGATAAGAAATGGGAGGAGCAAGTGCAGTCCCGGTTGTGGAGTTCGCATGCGCTACCGAGGAGGTGGGGCTGGGACAAGGCTGATAAGGACAAATGAGTAGTGCTAGCCCATGGGACATGCATCGTAGCTACTAGGCGGAAGTTGTCAAGATGCACAAGATACTTGCAGGCACTGTGCTTGCTCGAGCTATAACTCTAGCAGAAAACAAAGCCAAACAGCATGCGAGGGGCTCTTCTTGTCCTTCCATGTGCCGCCCTTACCACTGCCACACTTGCAGCCTTGTAATGCATGTGCAATGACACCATTAGGACAAGGTGGCAAAGAACTTAGAGGGGGCGGAGGATGATGGAGGAGCAGAGGCAATGACAGTAGTATCATCTATGATCGTAGAGCAATGCATGTGTTGGTTTTGTGCACTGGTCCACCAAGCATCAAGGTGCTCAGTGACAAACCCTCACAGTGCACCGACCCCTAGTGAGGAATTTGGGGGAATGGGCTGAGTGTCCAGACGCACTAGCTCATTTTCATTAACCTCCCGGAGAAGGTCAAAGAGCTCTAAGATGAGACCACTCATCATGGTTGGACAGCCGAAAGCTGGCCGAGCGCTACATCCCCAAGCTCACAAAGGAGCTTGATTCCACAGGCCCAAGAGACGCCTGCAGTCTCACCTGCACGCATCAGCAAGGTGTTGAACTGAACAGTTAGGATACTCTAGGCGGCCTGGCCGGTGATGGTGGAGTGGCAAGGCAGGAAGGCATAGGCACTGATAGGATGGGCCGTAGTGCGAGTGGAAAAATTGACATTTTATGTGCCGATGTCGTCGGTGAGATTTCTAGGCATAGCTAGAATGAGAGCGAACACGACACGTACAGATTGAGAGGGTAGAGGCACAAAAGGGGAGTTGGCAGCAGGGTCATTAGGGAATTAATACACCTAGAGTTGCACCCCCTATGCCCAGGCACTAAAGCGCATGGCCCAAGTGGAGAAGAAAAGACTTGGAGGAAGCATCAGGGGCTCAGAGTTAAAGTTATGCTGGCGTGGTGCGCAGTGGACAGGGTTGCAGTAGAGGTAGTGGAACCAGATGAGGTGGAAACAGCAGGTTTCAAGGTAGTGGAACCAGAGGTGATAGAATCTATGGCAGGTGCAATAAGGGTAGCAGTGGGAAATACAACAAACAAGCCCAAAAGAACCAAAGTCGTGATGTAACTAGCAATCTTAGCATGTTTGTTTGCTTGCACTTGGAGGTATTGTTCAGCTCAAAGTTGAGCCTTCCACACAACATGCAGCTCAATTTGTGGCTCTGTGACAAATGACTTGTCATCGCTATGCATGGCGGCGGACCACTCTACCAAAATGAAAAATTTGGCACAGTTTCTCCCGCCCCAGAGGACGTGGGAAAGTCAAGAAGGGCATGTGAATGATCTTTGCTATGCGTGTATAGACGAGGTTGGGCCAACGTCGGTGGTATGGAGGCATGCAGTGCTGCAGACCTGTCGTCAATAACTTGTCGCTACCGAGCGCCATGCAACGGCACATGTTCGTCATAGTAGGAGCACATCGGGTCCGTTCCAGACTGTGACGGATGTACCAAGTTGGCATTTGGGCCACAACAAATGTTGCTATAAATGTCATGGATGGTACGGCTATTGGTGCAGTGCTGCTGATCTTCCTGCATTTGCTAATATAATGATGTGGTTACCATCGGAGCTGGTGTTACTGCTACAGCTATTGCTACTATCACTACTACTACTGCAAAGGTGGTTGTTATAGCACTGGTGCTACCGCTATTGCCGATGATTACGATGTAATATTGCTGCTGCTACATTTGCTGTTGTTGTTGATAGTAATAGTTTCAGAGCTATCACCATTGGTGCTACTGTTATTACAACAAGTGTAATGCTATGGGGTCCATTGTTGCTGACGGCACAGCTGCAGTCGTGCCACTACTATTGCTACTACTGCTATCGTTGTAGTTTCAAATGATGCCATAGTTGTCATTAATGCAAATGCCAGATGCAGAGTCATCAACACCGCTGTTAGTGTTGTGTTTGTTGTATTGGCATTGCTGCTCCCACTGTGGCTGGTCCGCCTGTTGTTTTTATGTGCAACTGATACAATGTTGCAGCATCCGCTATGACCCCCTGCTGTCAATAGGTGTGCGCGGGTCCTGCAGCTACACGTGGCATCGCTCTGCTCCTTTGTAAAGACAACAAGGGTCGTGACATCATAAAACATGGTAGCCATGTCTTAGCTACGCTAGGAGTGGCTACTGTAAAACGAATACAGAGGGTAGAGGCCAATGGCAGCCGAGTGTGGCTGCAAAGTTGCATGGCCCACATGCAACTTCTCAACCTTCCTTCATGCACAACACGCGCAAAAACCAGTGTGGCTTAGAACAACGTAGTAGGCGGGCCAAATGCAGTCCTTGTTGTTGCAGTCTTGGTTGTCTCTATAGTAAGATAGGTGTAACATCGACAGTAACGGCAGAAGCAGCCATGGATCTAGGGGTGATGTCGTGAAGCACGAACCACTATACAGGAATAACATTCTCTCGTGGCTTTGATACAAGTGGGTAATGGCGAGGGAAGCAAGGGAACATTTCAGAGGCACGAGGCACACACGCAGCATGGGAGAGGTCAAACAACCATGAATGTGGTTTAGGCAGGAACAAGAAAGACGACAAGAGAGTCAACATGCAAAGTGAGAAGCAAGAGTGGCTCAAGCCCCCCTCCTATAGTTGGGTGAGGTACAATCTCACCTTTAACCATGGGATTTTGCCCACAACATGGCTCAAACTATGTCCACTTGGTCCATTTTCCAATTATGCTGCTAGTCAAAACCCGACAGCATTCTTCCTAGTGGGTCAAAACTATGCTACCCCGTTCCAATGGTAAATCCCTTCGAACAATCACAAAACCGTAAACGGGTAATCCAGATATTACAGGCAGTTGCGTGCAAGTCTGATGCTGTAATTTCTACGTAGTTACATCCTGTTATTCCATTGAGGCCTAGGCTCGACCTGTTGGCAGTGGTGTCATCCAACTGTCTCTCGCCAATCACTGGCGCACCATCACCAATAAGTGGTACGCCACCGTGTTTTGTGTAGCTTATTAGTGATATGCGTACAGCAAGCCCAGAAGTTTACATGTGTTAGTTACACTCATACCAACATTGAAGCATGCGGTATTGTTCTAAATCGGGCCCAAAACCACTGTTTTGGCCGTACCTTTGCGCATATTCATCTGAATGAATAAGCGTCTGGTCCTACGGATGCAGAGTGTTGAGTTGGATGCAAGTAATGTACACATGCATGGGTCCAGCAACAAGCAATGGAACCATAGTAGCAGACTGGAGAAGTCATAACATTGATGGTAGATCCTTAGTTTTCCTCATACCCCTCATCATTACTACAAAACGCTCTAGATGTGTGGGGGAGACACAACAGATGCACATGACAATGCATATGGGCTGGAGGACCCATTTCCTTTGGAGATTCAACTGCTAGAGGATGAGTTGAGTGAGTTTTGCCTCAGCATAACCCCAACAGTATTCTTCTAGAAACACACCTTAACACACACTCACGCACGGTTACCTACCGGACCATGTTCAACTACACCAGCTGTGATTCGGCCATTTTGCAGACCCTTGACTTACTCATGCATTGGGCTCCTTTGCTTGTATCTGAACACCAAGCACCATCACGGGTCCAAGGTCTTGTCATAGGGTCGCATGTGCGCCTTTCTCGGCATCTACCCGCGGTTGAGGACCTGTTGGTCTTGGGACACCACTCGCCACCACAATGTTAAGTCCCGAGATGCCCTCATCTCCGAGGCTTTTACCCAAAACGACCTCCCTAGCATTGTTGTATTGGCCACCATCTACATATCCCGGTGGATGAAAGCGTCAAGGCTTGTAGATGGTTCCTTCTAGTATTTATTACTTGTGGTATGGTCTTTGGCCACTGTAATCTAGCCATTATCATTGTTGGTTTTGTGGCCTCATTGACCCCTACCGTAGCTCTTGTGCTTGTGTTTTCATTGGTCCCCACTCATAAACTTACACCTATCCTTACTTTGGTTCATACTGAGAATCCTAATCCTATGTCTGTATCGGTCCTTCTATCTGCACTCACATGAATTTATACCTATGTCTCCTGCCCTGCCTGTATTTGTGCCTATCATCTCCTAATTCCTGTCCACACATCTCCCATGACCAAACCATCTGATTCTTTCATGTCCCTACCTTTTACAAGAATCTAACCGTTACATTTGTGTTCCCGCCGCATGTCTCCCAGCCCAGCATGAGCAACTCTGTCTCCCACGATACTGATGGTCACCTCCAACGACTGTCCTCTAGGTCTCAACAAATATTTCACTAGGCGTCTAGACACCCTGCCAATAGTATTGAGAGTGTTGAGCCTGGCACAAAGGCCTACGACCTTGGTGTCCAGGCAAACTACACCGAGATGCATACAATATGTCCGATTGGCCACAAGCTTGTCTCCTGTGAGCTCTTTTCCATGCGTAATTCCATACCCTCTTCCTTCTACGGACAGCTGAGCACTTCATTGCCATCATGGTCTATGTAGACGACCTCCTGATGGCGTCTCCTCCATAGAGCCTTGAAGGAGGCCAATTCATACCTTTTCTCTTGCTGACGTAGCAACACTGTCCAATCAATTGATGCACTAGAACGCAAGGGATGTGCAAGGACAACATGGGTTCTTCAGGAGAGATGCACATCGTCTTGTAAGCTTTAAATGGTTAAAGATGGAGAGAGAGAGAGAGAGAGAGAGAGAGAGAGAGAGAGAGAGAGAGAGAGAGAGAGAGAGAGAGAGAGAGAGAGAGAGAGAGAGAGAGAGAGAGAGAGAGAGAGAGAGAGAGGGAGAGAGAGAGAGAGAGAGAGAGAGAGAGAGGGAGAGAGAGAGAGAGAGAGAGAGAGAGAGATAGAGAGAGAGAGAGAGAGAGAGAGAGAGAGAAAGAGAGAGAGAGAGAGAGAGAGAGAGAGAGATGGTGATAAACAAGCTCATACCATAAGTAGTTGTCGTGGCTCGTAGCGAGTGATGCGTGTGGCAGTTTATATTCATGATAACTGGCCCAAAATCAATGCTTTGTCCCAAACTTTGTGCAGAGGCATCAAAGCATAACACATCTCAACGTACGGATGTAGAAACTCGAGCCACATGCTATAAATGCATACATGCCCTATCCTTTCATAGACTAGTAGATTCACAATGCAAAAGATGCAAATTGGGTCCACAGCAATTCCATGAAGAAAACCTTAAGAGTTTGTACAACAAACACTAGAATGCCTTAACATGTCTCCAAAACATTGTCTCAACTTCCATGGAGCTATAGATGAGTGGAACACCAGATGACGGTGTCTTGGTGCCAGCTGGGTTTGCGTGAGTGATCTCATGGAAATGACGGAGAGGTCACAGTCCGTTGTACGAGGACGAATCACATCACACTAATATTCCATGATCCGATGGTAGCCATTTTCATAAACATGCTAAACTGAAACGAGTGTACAACAAGATGCTGAACAGAAAATACGCGAGCACCCCACTTTCAGCAACCCTCAGGCAAGGGATAAAGCTCGGCAGAACAAATGGCCAAACCACAATTCCTTACACCAACGTCTTGGTGAAGCAGTCCGCTCATTGCAGGTCTGTGCCGACCCAAATGAAGGAAATCACATGTTGCTCCACCAAGTCACGTACATAGTGATACTCAATAGCAGTATTCTTCATGCATACATGAAACAAAGCAGAGTTCTGTACAATGGCAAGAGAATTCTGGTTATCACAGCTTGAACCGATAGGCGATGTAAACTAGCAATTCATAGAGCAAGCATTGCAGCCATACCGCCTCCACAGACTCAACCACCAGTGCAAAAAACTTTACCTCTGACAAGCTACGTGAAATGCAACTGAGCTTCCCACTTTGTACGTAGTATGTCTGGCTCCATCCCTCAGGGATCCCTTCTTTGTCAGTGTCCGCATAGTTGTCAGCCATCTCAAAGCACTGTTGGCAAAAGTAGAGCACAAGTTTTCTGTGAAGACCACATACGCCACCAGTGTCACAGCCAAATATAAGGTTCTTTCCTGGGGACACTAGGGGAACTGGACCAGAAGGTTGAGAACAAAGGCAATGTCAGAATGAATGGTTATGGCCAATTACATGAGGGAGCGAATGAGGCGCAAGTACAAGGTCACACCCATTGTCTCCTCTAGTAGTGTTAGATAATTTACCTTTAGGAAATCCTTTCCTTTCTGTGTGATAGGCGTAAAGGTTGCATCCAGTAGGTTGGCAAAGAGATCCCCCACAACGTGAGAGTAGCATTCCTAGTAAAGGTGACATTGTCATCCTCAGGAACACAACCAGAAGACTAAATTCATTCATCATGTTGCCAGCCTGGAGGACTCCCTTGGCCTCGTTCACCGTATCCATGGAGGGAGACACAGTGAGGAGGTCCTTGACATAGACAAGGATGACATCAAAATACTGAGCTGTCAAAAAAAATAGGGATGGGTTAGCATCACTCTACACATAGCCAGTGTGGGTCAGTGTGCAAGTGATCTAGTTGTTCAAGTATTACAGTGACTGATTGAGGCTACAACACCTTGTGCAAGCACTAGACCTTGTCACCCACCTCGATGCCTTATGGTTGTACCATGTAATGGAGGAATGCATTATTAGCATCCATCTTGTACAGTTCTCGTTTATGCCGATCTATGATGCAAATGAGAGCACGTGCTGTGTTAATGCAGCCAACAGGTATAAAGATGTCGGTGAATTTAACACCCTCAACCTGTAAGAAGCCCTTGGCCGTCAAGCGAGATTTGCAGCAATCCAATGAGGCATCTGGTTTCACCTTTTTATACAAGACCCACTTAGCCTGTATGACCTTTTGTTTTGGTGGGAGGTCAAGAAGCTCATACATAACCATGCTCTCCGATAGCGCATAACTCATCCTCACAGGCTGCTGACCACAAAGGTACGTCCTCTAATGAGAGTTCCTCCTTCAATGTGCACATGCCGGGTGCCACTGATGGAGAGCTCCCGGTGGCAAGAATACATACTTCTGATGTGGTATGGACAACAACAAGATTACCAGCTACATCGCACGTGATAACAAGCTCACGGTGTACTAGCTTGTGGCCAAATGGGCACACTGGTGTAATCAGCCTGGATACTAAGGCCTACAACTTTCCTACCAATATCATCACTCTCAATGTTTTGGGTGCGGCATCTGGACACTACGATAGCCTATTGCTGAGCCCTAGAGGGTAGTTGTCAGAGAAAATCATCCTTCTTGCAGCTGAACGGGGCACTTACCTCAGGCTAGGGATTCATCAGTGATGCAGACACGAGTGAGGTTGGTTCACAAGCAGGTGCAGGAAGAAATTCAATGGAGGCAGCAGGTACAGATGTAGATGTCGGCACACACATGGGCATCGAGAAGGCCGAATACGTAGATGTGGGCACGGATGCAAGAGATGCTGCAGGTTAAGGTGTGAGAACAGGTGTAGGTGCAGACATGGCCATAGGAGGGGCTACAGGTGGGACTAATGGGACCGGTGAGGCAACAGTTCCTACTGCCAAAATAACACGGCTGGCATCATTTTGTAACTGCTTGGCAAAGGAGGAGGTCCGGATTGACCCATCCACTAGCCTAGACTCCCCCATCTGCCGAGAATCCGCGCAAGTGGGAGCATGGTCGGAAGCCAGGGAGAGGATCTAGGAGAGGTCCCTATAAGTGAGAGCTTTTAAGAACATGGAATCTTGGGACTCGACGACGCGGTGGCGGGAAGGATCTCACAATCCCAAGGCCTTCAACCACAGGACGAAGACAAGAAAGGCATGTGAAATGCGCGAGCTTCAAATGTAAACTTAATCACCCAAGACATTGAAGTGTAGAGTGATCTAGATCAAAAACAGTGATTGGCCAAGGCATTGTATTTTATGCTAGGTGTCGAGCAGGAACAAACAAGAGAGGGAGGAGGCAAGGCGTGATTTTTCGCTTGCTCAGCGCGGCCCGTTGGCGAGGCTGGCTGCGCTCACTCGTCCTCAGTAATCAATGGAGAATCTTGCCCCTGGACTACATCTCGCGGCAAGGTGTGCAAACTGCCCCTCCAAGGTAAACCTAAAATGCTTCAATTAACAACCAAAGAATATTGTAATTTTTACAATGAAACATATCAACTATGGTAGTCTGGAGAGTGATTCTCATCTAGGCTTTGTAACATCAAGGTGAGCAATTGAGGGCACTGAAGCATGCGCATGGGACTCAGCGACAGCCAATGTATGTGAGTCACGAGCGACAACATGAGGAGTTAGCTGTATCCAAAGCTGGTTGTGCGAGCACAGAACGTGCGTCATCCCCAGTCTCATGGATGCCATGTCCTCTGCACTCACATCCACAAGCAATGTAAAGATTATATTCACGGTTTGACAGGCCTCCTCGGATGTGAGTGCTATAGGGATTCAGCCTATTTGGTGAATTTGAGAGGTAAGATTTGAGGAGGAAAGAGCTCTGGTAAGAAGGTCTGTCAACTGGGTATCTTCCCCCATGGGACATACTTGAACAGCCCTTGCTTCAATTGCTTCTCGCATGAATTGATGTTTGAGCCTCATATGCTTTGTGCATGGATATAGTACACCATCATTTATAGCTATCCAATGCAGTGCTGAATTGTTGTTGTACAGTGGTGTGTCGTGCACAGTCAAGCCCAGTTCCCCAAGCAACCTTTTCCAATCAGATGGGTTCGCATGCAGCCTTACCCACCGCCATGTATTCTGCCTCAGCCACACTTTGTGCCACAAAAAACTATTTGGCACTCCTCCATGATACAACTGGGCCCCATACATGAAATGAATTCTCCCACAACTATGTGCACCACTATCCCATGCGTAATCACTGTCAGAGTATCCAACAAAGAGAGGTTCTAGAGAAGGAGAGAAAACCAGACCGAGCTCAGCAGTGTCCAGTACAAAATGCAGCAATTAAAGCAAATCCTTGTGATGCATGCTGCATGGTTTCTGGCTGAACTGAGTCAAGGTATCGACTACACAGGCAATCTCAAGTCGTGTGGTGGATGCCAAGTAGGAAAGAATGCATGCAATCTGTCTATACTGTGTTGGGTCACTCTCTGGTCCGTAGTCTGTGGTGCATGCATCAAGCAAGTGTGCATAGACATCTGAAATCATGGGGGACTGCTGTCATGGAAAGTGTTGGACAAGATGTTGACAGTGGTGGTCAGATGGAAAAGAAAGCGTCCTTGATGTAGAGTCAGTGTGCACGTGGATCCATCTCATGTGATGATCATACCCAAGGAAATACGTGCCTCTCCTAGGTCGCTCATCCAATAATGCGCAGTTGGCAACAATTTTGTATGTGCAATGAGTGGGAGTGAAGAAGAAAGAAGCACCAGGTCATCCACATAGGCAAGCAATGCAATGGGCTATGTTCCTTGCAACCTCAAGAACAGGGATGAAACAGAGATGGTTTGAGAAAGTCCACCAAGTTCCAAAGTACGTCGGATCTTTTTGTTCCAGCATCTGGGAGCTTGTTTCAACCCATACAATGCTTTCAACAACAGCCATACATGGACAGTTCCATCCTCGAACCATTTTTGTTGATTCTCATTGAATTTGAGAGGATCAGTTAAAAGGGCATATTTTTACATCTATTTGATAAATTTCTTCATCTTCGAGTGCCGCCACGGCCAGCAGGGTGTGGCTGGTGCCGTACTTGCCGACCAGGGCGTACATGTCTGCGTAATCTTGGCTGGAAATTTGACGAAAAACTTTTGCTACCAAACAGGCCTTGTGTTTATCAATCATGCTTTCCGGATTTCTCTTTAGTTTGAACACCCACTGAAGGTTAATTGCTGTTTGTCCTTGTGATAGAGGCGCAAGTTTACCATGGTCCAACAGAGCAGTCAACTCTGGAACCATGGCCTTTTCCCCACTCCGCCGCATCCGTCTGTTCCCTTGCTCAGGTCAGTGTGAGGGATTCCATGACAATGGAGGCCACAGAAGTAAGTCTGATGTTGTCATGTAAACGTTTGTAGTCCATACTTGCAACATTTTGTGTACGCCAACAAACAGGCTCAGTGGGTTTTTTATGAGAATGCACCTCACTGTCTCTTTGTATGGCTGTTGTCAAGCCAAGTCGAGAGTGTGTCGTGTCTGATACTGTGCTTGCCAGGTCAGTGCGTGTCAACAGATCTGTGGGGACTGGGAATGCAGTGTTTGCACCATGTGACTGCCAGTAGATTGATGGCACGTGCATGGGCCCTGTGACATTTTCATAAACCAGTGTGAGATGGGTAGTGCTCTCCCTCTCGGAATTGGGAAATGTTTGTCTATGACACTTACCTTCATGAAACTCGAGGCATGCTTCTGGTTTTAGACCATGCTGACAGTCAATGGACAGAAGCCTGTATGGTGGGGTGTGCTTCATGAGGTCAGTGACCAATGCCGTATTGATGTGTGCCAGGTGACGGTGAACAAGGTCACTTTGTTTTGCAATGACAGTGGCTGTGACATGCGCATGTGCTCAGTTTGATGGTACAGGGGGAAAAAGAGTAATTCTGTACAGCATGTCTTCATGCAATGGTCCATTAGTGAGCAAGGAGCTTGAGATATGAAATGCATGTCACTATTGCTTATGGGTTTGCGTGGATGCATTTCATTGCTGGTTTATCTCTCTGTCCAACAACAACATTACCTTTGACATGGGCACATACAACACACCAGTCGGGCAAAACATTCCACCAGGCGCCTAGTGAGTCATAGTCCCAACACCCTCGATAGCAAGTGCCTCTCCCGACCCAGTCTTCACACCATCAACATCATACATGACATAGAATGAGGCGAATAACTGGTAATAAGATGAAATGTCACAAGACAATGTTGTGTCATACAACCACTTCTACATGGGTAGTGCATGAGATGTTGATATGTGTGTGTGACCAAGCCACTGACCTTCTATTTGTGGGGTGATATTGGCTTGGACAGCTGCAGCTCTATGCTGGCGACCTATCCGGCATGCTTGGGCATTGGATCCAGCTCTTGTGTTGTCACCATCTTGGTGAACACACTCTGTGCCCACCCGGACATGAGAACTGGTACTACTGAGTTTGAACGTATGTACTACACAAAAGGTGAAATGATGTCGACTGCATCGCTTTTCGTACCATCGGCTATATTGTCTGCTGCATCAGTGGCTGCATCATTGATTGGGATCGGGGTGTTCTGAATGTCCCTGCTACCATTTGTGGGTGTGCACTTGGCCCGGGATGTGCCAACACTCCCTACGTATGAGGGGGCAGTGGTTCCATGGAGGTGGAGGTAACTGGTGCTGGTAAGGCTGCTGTCGGTGCTGCTACTGCTATGGGTTCATGATGCACTACAACATGGGACGGGCATGCCAGTAGTGACCGGGCTGACAGCAGTAGTTGTAAGTGCGGGTGCATGTATCTCGATCACGTCCCAGACCTCCGCCACCCTGGGCTCGACGGCCTCCTCCACCACTATAGCAACAGTCATTGGCCATGGTATGAAGATCCCCAGACGTCTGATGTGTGAAGGCAGTGGCATTTGATGTCCCTACCTCACGATCCTCACCTTGGATAATATCGTCATAATTCCTCAGTTCTTCAAACACCATCGATATGTCGGTGTTCTCACTGTGAGATAGGCGATGTTGTTGCAGGAGATTGCGGTGGAGCTCCTTGTGCGACTCACCAAGATGAGTAGAAACGGGTCAAGTTATTCTAGGATGGTGCAAGACGTACCCAATCCAAGGATTTGATTTTGGATGTCCAACGCCGCCTCACAGTCATCAGCTATAGGCACATCGGGATTTGAATAGAGGTGGTCAAGCTTGCCGTAAAGAGTTATGAAGAGCGCCATTCTTTGTTCCTCCTTGTGCATCACCAAATGTTGTCACACTTCTAAAGGACGGGTTGGTTTCATCCTCTCCTCTTCTACCATACTTAAAGGGAAAAAGAATGAAAGACTGGTCGTTCGGGAGAGCACACATCAGGGCATTCAAAGATGAGGGTACGATTTCCTGCCTCTACCAGTGGTGGGTGGAGATAGATCTCCTTGATCCTATGCAAGGAACACACCCTTCCATGTAAGAAATTCACGGATTCAGAGATTTGGGTTCGTCACATCTTTGTGAAGGATAATTTTCTTGAGATCTCTTCATGTCACTGTTGTTGCTGAGCTGGCCGGGTGTACGATGTTGGCTGCTTGTGCGGTGTCACCTCCCTCGTTGTTGTGACGATAATCAATATCCCTCACGGATCCTTCACCACTCATAGTGAAGACGTTTTTCAAATACACTTCTGGGCCATGTGCACACTTGAATGCACCCCTTTGTCCTTGATTGTGTGTGACTTCTTGTGTGAACCACCAATGGCCACGCGGCCCGTGGTATCTACTCTTGTTGTCAATTATCCTTGTAAGGCCTATCTTTGGCCTCAGAGGCCCTAAGCACCTTAGACCCTATCATCCTAACCCCCCAATGACGTCTCTATGGCTCTTGCTCGTCCTTGACATGCTAGGTGGTCTAAAACATATCTTACGCCACTCTCGGCCGTTTTGGACGGAGATGGATCCCGTCTCGCTCCCACAACTGCAGGCTGTTGGATCTGCTCCGATACCGTGTGAATTGCACGATTTTGAAAGGGCAACTTGAATTGCCTAAAACACTGAATTGTAGAGTAAGTTAGGTCCAGAACAATGGTGTGCTATGGCTAGGAAAGTATGAAAAAACAAGAGGGAGGAGGCGAAGCACGACTTTTGTGCTTTGCTCTATGTGGCTGGAAGGTGAGTCCTGCCAGCCGCACTGACTTGCCCTGGATAACAGGGGATGGATCTTGTCCCTAAACTAGATCTCGTGGCCAAGCATGCGAACTTTCCCTCCAAGGCAAACCCAACCTAACCACTCAACAACCATTGACTATTCTAGGTTTTCCTACAAAACATATCAACTATGTGGGTCTGGAGAGTAAGTCTCATCTAGGCTTTGCAACATCAAGGCAAGCGAGTGAGGGCACTAATGAATGGGCATTCATTTGAGCTAGAGCCAAGGGACGCGAGTCACAAGCAGCAGCATGAGGAGTTAGCGTTGTCAATAGCTGGTGGCACAACCGCTCAATCTATGAGTTCCTCAGTTTCATGGCCGGCATGCCCTGCTCAATCACCGTCAAAACACAAGGCAAAGAGTATGTAAATGGATGAACAAGGCACACATGCGGCCCTGAAAGAAGATCTTGGAGACCTGACAGTCCTCAATGCACGAGGCACAAGCTAAAGAGTCCCAAGTTTGCGCGAGCCGGAGGTCGGCAAGGTAGCCGAACTTGGTGTATGATGTGATCGGGACCGGCCAAGGACCGTGTGGGAGGTGATTCTAGGCTGATCTCATGTAGGAGAACCCCTTAAAAGGGAATGGGCTGAGAAGTCCATACTTCGTCCGCATGGCGTCAACCGCATCCTCCATGGTGTGGTTCCGAATTTTGGACACAACGTTTTGCTGGGGTGTGACGGAGGCAAAGAGCTTGTGAAAAAACACCATGATGTGTAAAGAACCCATCCATGTCACCAAAAAATCCTCCGTCAAAATCTGACGCGAACAAGTGAAGGGTCTACCCTTCACTAGTGACCTTGTCATCCCCTTGTACAGCAGTTGCAGGGGCTATTGTGTTGTTAAGGAGCTCTTGTGGCATCCACGTTAGGTGGAGCTACACTATGTATTGGCACAATGCAACAACAACACTATTTCCGCTGATGGTGCTGCATAGTTTCCACCGTTAATGTTGATGCTACAATTCTAATGTTCTTATGTCCCTTGTGTTTTTTTTCTCTCTTCTTCCCCTATAAGGTGGTGGCCATGCCCAGAGCTGATACGGGTAGGGAAGAGGAAAAGGTAGAAAAGTACAGGACGAGGAGGAGCTAAGGATGAGGGGTCGTCGGGGATGCTATCGTTACCACTACCAAGGGACTCGCCTGATTTCCATGGACAACCTCCTAGATCCCCTGCTGCTTCCTTGGGCCCAAGGAAGCAGCTCAAGGGAATTAGACAGCTCCTCTAGAGCGGATCAATAGCATTAGGTGAAGAGGTTCATGTACTCTATATCCGCACCGAGCATGGTGTCGACTACCCAGAGCTGGTACCCTCTACCAGTGCTAAGCAGGCTGTACATGCGCATCGTGTGGTGCCAGTATGCTGGTGTCAACTCTGACTCTCCCTGGCATAGAGAGTGGAAGTCCCTAAGGCTGGCAACCGTCACTGCATGTGTCTTTGCAACAAACAAGGCAAGGGCCAACTTCCATCCGCGACAAGGATCAGCCCTGTCATACGTCCCAAGTGTATCCAGGAAAGGACGGAAGTCTGCGACGGTCTCTTGAAGAACGGCATACAGCAGGCCACACATGGTTCTTGTTGCTATCTGAGGTGGCGGACGTCACAGTCTGTTGCTAACTCAGGCAGTAGGGCCACACCCCATCTGCATCAGCCCACACCTGGAAAAGTACCTCCCAGCAGTCAAACGCAACATCATTGTCGTAACGGGACGGTGAAATCTGAAAGTCCTTTGGTCGCCGCTTTGTGTGAAGGAAAACCTAAGCCACTGGGGTGAGTGCCTTTAGAATGGTTAGGCCATTGAAAGACAGGCCAGTCAACCATCTTAAGGGGGCTTGACGTCTTACAACTGCGGGTGTACGCTATGGGTCGAGGTGGAGGTGTGCGTGTGAATGTTTCGTGTCCGTGGATCTACCTCCTTCTCCTGTGAATCCTGCTCCTCAGCCACCTTTTGGTGCCTCACACTGCTACTGGATGTAGTAGGTTGTCCGTGTGTTTTAGTTCCGGATAGGAAAAATGGAGTCTGTTGTAGTCTTGACAGGCTCTGTGGCAAGGTTTGAATGTCCCAGAGAGTGCCAAATTGCTCTTGTTGCAACATCTTATCTCATCCTCTGCCTGGTGCTCCTCGTTGCTGCTACTGTTGGGTGCTGCCACTGCCACTGGGTGCTGCCACAGCTTGCAACTGCTGTCACGAGCTGCTATTGTGAGATACTTCTCCATTTTTTTTCACGAATGGCAGCAAGACAAGCTATTGTTGCTGTCCGCTATTGCTGCCATCGCTCCATGTGGCTGCTCTAGCTCATCGCTGCTGCGGCTGCTGCTACTACGGCGGTGGTGGTATCTCACACCGCCACCACTGGTGTTGTTGTCCACACTGGTCACGTGGTGATGCCTCCGCTACTGACATCAAGCGACGTCTCTCCTGCCAACATTTGATGCGACGGGTCCTAGGATACGCTTGCCATAGTGACTCTAACTTTGGCTAACGGTGTTGCGTCTCTGTGGTACAGCTCAGCAAGAAAGGTCTCACTACTCTGATACCAAGAGACATTATAAGGAGGCTTCCTCACCTTGCTGCTATTGTCGTGGTAGCACTATCCAATTCTCTGGCGCACAAGCAAACAAGCAGGTGGAAGAAACCACAAGAGTTAGGCTTGAAAGACGAGCAAAGTCTCATAAGCTCCAATAGCTTGGTTATGTATAGAGAAATGACAAGTGACAAGTACTGAACATCAGCACTCGTCGCAGCGCATGGCAGGTGATGCACGCGGCAATGTTCGTTTGTCCTAAAACCGGCTCAAAACCACTACTTTGGTCACGAGTATGTACACATGCATCCAAAAGCAACACACTCTCAACCTAGAGATGCATAACCTTTAGCTAAACGCTACAACTGGTCACACACACAGGTCCAGCACCAGTTAGTGGACACAAAATGCAAAACATGCAAATTAGGCTCAAGACCCAAGCCACCGAAAAAACTCTAGCGGCTGCAAAGATGTTGTAAAGCACCCCAGGAAGGACCCGGGATGTCGTTGCAGCTTTCTGGCAGCTGCTGGTGGATGGGTTCACTACTCGTTAGTGCTCTGACTCCAGCTAAGTCCACATCGAGGATCTGCACGAGCATGGACAGGGCCGAGTCGTCATAGTGAGCTATATAGAAAAACGTGGATGGGTCGCAATACAACAGGGGGGTGTGTTGGGTTTGCGTTATAAGGGAACTTGTTGGACCCCGCTATCGTGGTGCCCATCAGGTGCTCTCAGAAAAAACAAACCATGTACTCTGAATGCAATTCAGAAAAGGGTTTTAAAATCATTTGTATGCAAGGGGGGGATTGTGTGTACTGAAAAAGATTGAAGTGTGGAAAAGGCATTTTTCTCGATTGTGATGGAGCAACCCCCCTGTCCTATATGCGCAGATGTCCATTACCATTGAGGGTTTCCTATGTTTTGTACGGACAGCGCTTGCATACAACATAAAACCATACTCTGTAAGAGAGGTTTTGCACATTGAAAGGGGTTGTCGTTTGGTCAAGATCTCACGAGGGAGCAAGAGTCGCAATCAAGCGATCATGACCCTTCTTGCCATCCTCGATCAGTGACACAAGTTGCTAGTCAAGGATGATCGAGGATGATCGAGGATGCGAGGTAGATATCGCGTTCTTTTGTAAAATGCGGTGTATGGGAAGAACATTTTAACCTGTGGATATGGCAGCTACAAACATTCAATCCCATGGATTCCACAGGTATAACACCCTTAAAAATTAATGTCAAGGTTTTTGTTTTTCAAGGTATTTTTCGTAAAGTTCATGTCGAAGCAATGTCATTGGCATGCTGTGTCAGAGTGATGACTTTGTTACACCAAGCGGAACGTAGGTGTTTTACAAGGGTGAGTACAAGGACAACACACGATTCGAGGAATTGGGGTAAATGGATAATTTATATTAGTGGAAAGTTGTAGCGGGAGGGCCAGTTCGGCCCTCCCACCTCGCGATAGCGAGGGGGTGGCTGCAAGCCACCCCTCGCTATCGCGAGGGCTGGCCGGTGGCCAGCCACCCGCTGGCTACCGGCCGGCCGGCGGCCGACCGGCTGGGTGGC
>SZWC01008054.1:53135-67632 GCA_023375785.1 Penium margaritaceum
CACCCGCCGGCGAGCCATCGGCCGCCGATCGAGCTGGTGGCTCGATCGGCGGCCAAGAGGCCACGAGGGCCTCGAGGGCGAGGCCTCGTGGCCTCGTGCCCTCGCCCCCCCTCGCCCTCCTTGCAAACAAGCAAGAGAGGACGAGGGATAGGGGGAGCGAGGGTGAGGCAAAATCTACTGGCGCGAAATCGCCAGCGTGCCTCGCACGCGACGATTTCGCGCCAGAACGACAAAACAAAACTCAAAGTTCGTTTACGACGAACTTCGACGTAAAACAAATGGAATAACTCGTGCGAACACACGAGTTCGAGGTAAAAACCCCCGGTTTGGGTCCCAAAACCAGGGGTTTGGATAAAAACGGAAATGGGCCTCCAGAGACTCGAAATATTCGAGTCTCCCTGCTCTGGGTCGTTGATGACGATTGCCCCTCAGTCTCGCGAAGGGGGTAAACCCCTGACGCGGACTGAGAACGCCATTCTGCGAACTCCGACGACGACTTCAGAGTAGGAGCTGGAGACACGGCCCGTTACAAAAGTGAAAATTAACAATATGTGTTGAGTGAATCGAGCACATATAAACAATTATGAGAATCAGAGTGATCCATATGTTGGGTTCTTGGTACTTGGTCCGAGCGATGCGTGCGAGGTCGCAATATGAGTGGCTGCTTCGAGAAGATCCACTGAGAAGTCAAGGGGCTTGAAGAATTTTGAGCACATTTTTATGAAGTTCCACCGTTATTGGGAAGTCGACTTATCAATATCTAAATATAAATATAGTTCGCGTTACCTCTGTCGACCATTCTGGAAGGTGGTCCAAGTAGCCAGAACCTTCTGGAACAGAACATCGGAGGTCGCGACAGGTGGCCAAAATGCCCTTATCAGATCGGCATAAAAATTACTAAGGTTGATGTGCTGAACGCCACAAATGCCCTCTCCCGGAGTTCAGGGACATGTGTACACGAGGGATGTAACAGAAGTTAACATTCTTGTGCAACAGTCGCAAATGCCTCTAACGAGGGGGTTGTGACTCTTAGGGGGGACATTTTGTACGCGGTTTGCATGGGGGGCTCAAGTCTTGCCATGCGTTGAAAGTGATCCAACTTGGCCAAGCTATTGTGACATCCAGCAGATGCATGTACAATAATAAAATCCCCAACCCCGAATGTTATTTAGATTTTCTTCTTCCTTCTTGGTGGTGGGGTTCTAACTAGCTTTGCCATCCCTGGCCAATCTGGCCCAAGAGCAGCCTACATGATGTTTCCACGTTGGGGGCATGAACCCTGGCCTCCTACATCAGAGATATATACTCATATCCAGGGATGTATTTGAATGAGCTTTACATTGTTAACCACATGGATTTGTGGGTTAGAAAATAAAATCTGCAAACGGTGTTTTTTCTTTATTGTGTCTGAGCGACGGCCCATTTTCTTATACCTTTTTTGACATGCCAACCCTATGAGATGCCTAATGGGGTTGGCATGTCAAAGAATGAATAAGAGAATGGACTCTTGTACGCCGGTGACGTAACACCACAAGAAAATGCAGAGGTCATTGGTACGTCACCAGCGTACAAGAGTCCCTAAACTCCGCAAGGGGGAAAATTTGTCATTGCATGCATGGCCCACTGCGCGACGACCTCTTCATTTATACGCCGATCAGCCGAGTGCATGTTGGCCACCTGCCCCATCATCCTGTGTTTCGTTCCAAAAGTTTCTGACTACTTAGACCACTTTCTAAAATGGTCGATAGAAGTGTCCCGAACCATATCGATGTTTTGATATTTTTTGGTCGACTTCTCGACGGCACTAGACTTTTATGAAACCATGTCTCAATATTCTTGAAGCTCCCTACCTTCTCGACGGAGCTTCTCGAAGTTGCCACGCATGTGTGACCTCGTACACGTCACTCGGCTCGAGCGCCGAGGACCTAAAACATGACTCATTCGGATTCTCGTCACTCTATACATGCCCTTTACTCACTCGACACTTGTCATCAACACACACTTAATTCTTCATACGAATCATCCATTTTTCCCAATTCCTTGAATTGTCCGTTGTCCCGCACCTCATCCATGTGAACCACCTATGTTCCGCTTGGCAGAACACTTGGCATCCAGAAAAAAAGGGGTGATCCCATGATTCAACCTTACGGGGAAGCGGTGATCCCAGGAGTGTTACCTCCCTGACATACACGCGTTTCTAAACTCGGAAAGTATATATTTCTATTCTTACATTCATGGCCCACCACGCAATGACCTCAGGATTTTTACGCCGATTGGTTGACGGCATTTTGGCCATCTGTCCTGACCTCTGGTATTCCGTTCCTGAAGAATCTGACTACTTCTACCACTTTCCATAATGGTTGACAGAAGTGCCGCAAACTATATTGATGTTTTGATATTGTTTGGTTGACTTCTTGACGGCACTATATCTTCATAGAACCTTGCTTCAATATCCTCGAAGCCCCCCAACTTGAATATTATCGGCAGAGCTTCTCGAAGCAGTCACTCACAATGTGACCTTACACGCGTTGCTCAACTCAAGCGCTGAGGACCCAACATATGCCTCAAACTCATTCTCGACATTGTATATATGTGCTCGACTCACTCGACACTTGTCGGAGTAAAATTACTGCTCAATAGAAATTATCCATCCATCCCAAATCCTGAAATCGTCTTTTGTCTCGTACCTCATCCCTCTGAACCACCTGCGTTTTTTTTAGCATAACACTTGGTATCAAAGTGCAATGGTACTAGAGGGGGAAATGACCTATTAAGTACCCGGCGAGAACCTCGCACGAGTCTTTGGTGCATCTCCACCATTCAAACGATCACAGACTTCGCGACGAAAACAGTGAACGGAGCAACCGGCAACTGGCAAGTGGAAATGATGTTGCGCTAGTCTGGACAAGACCATTTTCTGCCACCTCACAAACTTAGACTGAAGTGTGTGGCCTGATGCATCCATACTTATCACCTGATCCGCACTGGCTGCTTAAATATGCAAAATAAAACCATGCACTCAAGTCTTACCGCCAAAACTGGAGCTGAAAGTGAGTAATAACTGCGTTAGCAGCAAGAATGAGGTTTGGTGAAAGTCCCCTCCCACACTAACGTAGTCCCTCACCTATGTGAGGCTTGTTACTCAGTCTACCAACTAATCAGAAAAACACATTATTTTTTTCCTTAGGAGTTTCCTTAGTGAGCCCTACCAGAAGACCGACAGCCCCAAACCCGGGTGTCATCCGTTTTTCCTAAAATTTGGATCATACCAAAGTATGCAAGCTCCAAACGCATTCGTGCAGTGAAAATCAGCTAGAAAATTCACAGAGCAAGGTTATGGCTGGCTGAACCTCGGAAAACTCCATGGTACTCAGAGCAGTCGCCTATGACTGTCGGTAACATGAGTGACGGTGGCTGTTGCCAATGGAGTTAGACACACGCTGCTACCAAGTGGGAGACTCCACATGAGGAGACAAAAGTCACGTCTCTCACAACGATGGGATGTCTCCTCCGTCGCTCAGCACCCACCGTCATCAACGTCCACCGATTCACTCGTCTACACGAGCATGTACACAAGCTAAGAAGTCAGAGCATGGGTCAGTGAGACAGTGTACAAGTAAATCACAACACAGGTGACCAGTAGTAGTCCCCAGAAAATACTCCGGTGATGGAGGATCAGCAGCACGCAAACACCAGCACACTCTAGACAAACTAGATAGATGGTAGAAAATACCTTCATGACAAATGGTGTAGCACTGACGAACGCGACGGCCAACCTGGCGAACCCTTCGCCTGCGCCGTTGGACATTGGGTCAACATTTCGCACGATGGGAGGCACCAAAAAACAAGCACCAATCAACAAAGAGCCATATCACAAGCTATCAGGACTCAAGAGCCTCTATACCCATTTTCTCGAACAACTCATCGTGGCAATGGAGGAGCTTCCGATTTCTCGTACGCGTGAAGTAGTGCTAAAAAAAGTACAGCTCTTGAGTGAATCCTAGATTCGACCGGCACTTCCCAAGTCGTTTGATCCCGCAAACTCCAAGGGACTCACGGTCAGGATGTGGCTGACGAGTTTGGAGGTGTAATTTATCGCTGGTGGGATCAACAACGATGAGAAGAAAACTGACCTCGCGGACTTGCTTTTGCGTGGCATGGCTTTAAGTTGGTGGTCCGATCTAAAGACCATCGAATGGTAGCAGGAGACCAATGGAGCCAGATCGACGGGTTACGCCACCGCTCTCACATCGTCGACTGTAGGCATACTACCTAGGTGGCACAATATTCTCACACCACTGGAAATGTGGAGCATCTTCATGCACGTCGTCCTTGCACATTTTTTAAGCAAAAAGAGAAATCTGGCGTACGGTATGGACTCCAACATCCATGTCAGCGGTCTAACATAGCTGAGTACACTCGGTGTTTCCGTGAAATCATCAACGGTAGTGACCTTGCCTCCGACAAACTATGTTCTAGTAATACAATGACCTCGAGCAATAGCCATTTTTGGCATCTAGGACAAGCTTCCGCGAATGATCAAAGTAGGTGATTGCATCAACAACGCTGTATACAACACTCCAATGTAGGAATCCAACGACTGGTGACCCCAAAGCCACAATTCTTATCGTGGAGAAGGCAAGTCGCAGACGACGAAAACCTCATCTCTGATGGATATTGCCGATTCTGATCAATTGACTGATGGCTATACTCATCTTGCAAGAAGCCGGGTCATATCTCGCACGACTGTCAAAAACAGAATCAACAAACCAAAAAGGGGGGAAGGCGCAGAGAAGAAATGAGGAGTCGGAAAACCGCAAAGGGCAAGAGTAGACGTCGAGGCTCCTGTCCGGTTGGACATGCGATGAACAATCTCCCATCGGAGCAGCTAACATCACCAAAGACGAGTGTTATTGAGATCACAAAATTCAACAAGGCATATGAGGACGACCGACCGGTGATATTGCTACGAGTACAACCGAGGGTTTGTCAGAGTCGTAAAATGGTACCAAAAATACTGGATGAAGGAGCTCCTCACAACTTTGTTAATAATGACATGGTTTTGAATCTGGGTTTGCAGGCATAACCAGGAGTGTTTGAAGGAAAAAAAGTCGACAGAAAACTACAAATTCGTCGACCTCACGAACCACTCTGGCTGTACATCGGAGATCTGCGCGGCGTAACGGTCTGGAGAACTTGCCCAATGAGCAACAACAAAACCATCATCGGGCAAGATTTCCTATAACAACACAGTCAGCAGGTGGACTGGAGTAGCGAATCGGTCTATGTTAGCATTGGTGGCGAAAAACGACACCTGCCTCTAGTCAAACAACCCACGACACAACGACTGTTACGAGAAGCACTAGAGGTGGAAGCAGGAGAGGAAGTTACGACAGCCACAAAGAGCCGATTGATATCTCTTGACACGACCAAGAGGTGCCTGAAATGTGGAGCTCAAATGTGGCTAGTCCACGTGGAAGAATTCACAACTACAAAGAAAACGACGTCGGTTCCGACACCTGAGAAGTTCGCAGAAGCATCGGAGTTGCAACACTCATCGAGGAGTTCAAAGGGGTTTTTTCCGATGTATTGCCCCGAGAGCTACCTCCGCAGCGAATCATCGACCACCAATGGTGAAGGGGACCTACTGGATGAGCGATCACAAGGTGGCCAAACTCAAGAAGTAGCTAGATGAGACATTTAGTCAGGGGTTCAACAGACCTTCCACGTCACCGTACGCGACACTTATATTTTTGGGGCAGATTCCTTTTTACCCACCATTTGAAAAAGTTCTGCGTAGGTCACCCACATTTTGGGAATCGCAGACCGGATTCCCCACTTTTTGTCCGGGTATTTCCGCATTCCCCACTTTTTGCTCTTTTCAAAAAAGTTGAAAAAGTTCCGCGCGTTACCCACTTTTAACCATATGACTCCGATACCTACTTTTGCGCGCGGCAGGTCCATCCCGTACACATCGCGAATATTTTCAAACGGAACCCCAGTCGCTGCCACCCACTCCTCGCTGCTTTTTCTCTCTCACCCGTATCTACCCTGCACGTACTATCTCACTTTCTCCCCTTGTCCCTGCTCACAATCGATGATGAGGGGGGGATGCGAGGGCGAGGGCTCGAGGCCATCGGCCTCGAGCCCTCGCCCTTGCGACGTTACAGATTCGTGTCTTAGCTCGTTGGCCGTCGGCCAACGAGCTGCATGCCGTCGGCCAGCGAGTTGCTGGCCGTCGGCCAACGAGCTGCATGCCGTCGGCCAGCGAGCTGCTGGCCGTCGGCGAACAGCTGGCCGTCGGCGAGCTGCTCGGCGGGCAGCTGCTGGCTTTCCGACGGCCAGCGAGCTGCTCGGTGGGCAGCTGCTCGCCGTCGGTGAGCTGCTGGCCGTCGGCGATTTGCTAGCCGTCGGCGAGCTGCTGTCCTCCGCATTCGCGGCGGAGAGGGCCGGCCCATCCCTTCCCCCCCTCCCCCCCCCCCCCCCCAACCCCCTCCCCCTTGTGCTCTGCTTTGGTCGCGTGACGGATTCTGCCAACGTCCATTCGGTGGCAGAAATATCGGTCGCGCGACCATATTCCAGCACGTTTCTTTGTGGAAAGACGCAACGACGCAAAGTCGTCATTTTATAAACATGACATTAGAAAAAATTTCAGAAAAAGCCCCCTGCCAAAATCATGAGCAAAAGTCGACCATATCAGAACAAAGTGAAAAAGGTTCCCATTAATGCACACAGAATGACGCCTCAAAACATAAAGAAATAAAAAAAGAGGCAAATATCGTAAATTTCAAAACATGTGAACGTTATCCCCACTCGGTGAGAAAATGTGACTACAATACCGGTATTCTCTGCATGTTTTCTCAAATGGTGGGCATGGCGTTGACGGTTAGTCACTATTCATACTTTGTGGGTATAGTGGTCAATTATTAAAAAAAGTGGGTATTTTGGCAGGCCGACGCTCAAATGGTGGGTAAAAGGGAATTAGTCCGTATATTTTTTCTAATAAAGAAGACCTGAGAGATGCAGACGTGTGTGGCCTACCCAGCGTTGAATGACATCATCAGCTAGAACCATGAGCAGACGAACGTTTTGACCAACTCCATCGGGCTAGTTTCTTTAGCAAAGTCAACCTACGTAGTGGCTTTCATCAAATATGCGTATCTGATAAGGACATCGAGAAGACCACATTGCACACTAGATACGGGCACTTCGAGTTCACGGTTATGCCGTTTGGACTCACAAATGCCCCCGCAATATTCATGACGGCGATGAACAACATATTTTGCCCATACATCGACAACTTAATTGTCGTGTACCTCGATGAAATCCTGGTGCACAACCGCACCCTGGAGGAGCACAATGGAAATCTTCAAAAAGTTCTCGAAGTTTGTCAAGGAGATTTTTCGTGAAAATATTGAATTGTGTTTTTGTTTGCTATTCGATTAAGATTCTGGGCCACATCATTGGCGGCGGATGGATCACCATGGACCAAAAAAAGGTGGAGGAAGTCGTTGATTGGCCAATGTCCACAAATGTATAAATGTCCAAGTAATTTTGGACTTATGTAACTACTACCATTGATTTGCAAAGGACAACGCTCGAGTGTGAGCACCTCTCTCCGATCTCACTCAAAAACCACCAAGTGGAATTTGAGGGACAACGAACAAGAAGCATTCAACTCTTCGAGAAACGCTCTAACCTCTGTGCCAGCCTTACAATAGGTAGATCTAACGGTGGACTATATCATGCCCACCGACACGTCCGATCGAGCCATCGGAGCCGTTCTCTTCCAAGACAACGGCGGTGGAGAACAATCGGTCACTTATGTGTTAAGAAAATTGTGCGGATCAGAGCTCAGTTACATGGTACACGGGAAAAAAATGCTTGCGGTCGTGGACACGCTAAAGACATGTGGTGCTACCTGGAATGTTGACGATGCATCGTCTGTACCGACAATCACGCCCTACAATACCCCAAGACTCAGTCAAATCTAAGCCGTCGAAAGACTCGATGGACGGATTTCCTCGAGTCCAACTTCGACTATTACATCAAGTACCGGCCTCGAAAAACTAATCCGGCGGACGCTCCAAGTTGACGGCCGGATTTGATGGCCAAGTTCAACACGATGCTCGTCGAACGAGACCCGTACCATATGAGGTTGTTCGAGAAGAGCTACGAGGAGTTCATGGGGTACGACAAGACCAAGTTCTGCTTGGACGCCCCTACAGGCGACGACAATTCACACGTCCAGTCGTCGCTCCACTGAAAGAGGAGCTACAAAGAATGCTCTTCGAGGAATTCTACGACACCAATGTAAGTGGACATGTCGGCGAAGACAAGACGCTCAAGAGGCTGGCGAAATACTACTCGTGGGACAAGATACAAACCAACGTGTCAGTCTTGTGCAAATTGTGCAACACTTGCCAGAGACGAAAATCTCGTCACACAAGGCCACCCAATCTACTTCAATCCCTACCTTTTCCGACGGAGCCATGGGTCCACATCAGCATGCACTTTCTGACAGGGTTATCTGCCACTCTCGATGATTATGAAGCCTTCTTCGTCATGGTGGATAGATGTTAAAAAACACCGCACTTCATCCCAAAGAGGACCACCGTCTCTAGGAAAGGAACAACGTGGCTATTTCTAAAGTAGATCAAACGACTGCATGGCGTGCTACGTACCATCATCAACGCCAGACACGGCCGCTTCACTAGTCGTTTTTGGCGCACATGTTACAGCAGCCGGATCCAACTATCAACGGTGTTCCACCCTCAAACCAATGGGCAGACGGGGCAAACCAATCAGACGCTCGAACAACTTCTTTGCACTTTATGCGAGCCGCACGTCATCGATTGATTGGGCAACCAAGCTACTGGCCGCTGAACTCTCGTACGAAACACCACTTCCACCGCAACTGGTAAAATCCCTTTCCGCCACAGCGGTTGGATTCCAGAGCCAGAGCAACATCCCTGTGGTTGAAATCCATCTTCGAAACCTCTCAAGCGTTTGGGAGGAAACACGGGAGACTCTTGCGAATACACAAGGAGCCATGAAGCAAGCGGCCCACCGTCATTGCAGCGATGATGTGTTAAGCAATGGCGCCCGCGTCCTCCGCGGTTTAGATAACATCGAATTCAGGGGAGAGGAATTTGCTTAGCTCAAAGCGCGATGGTTGGGACTGTTTGAGATTGAGCAGATGCAAACCTCTGTCGCACAGCTTGGCCTTTTTCAACATGGCGATTCATCTTGTTTCCCACACCAGCAAGCTGAAGCACTACCGGGACCCCAACACGAACTTCTTCGTTGGAGACGTTGCACCTCCACCTACTGTACAAGTTGATGGGGATTCGTAGTACGTGATTGAAGAAAGCGATGTCGTGGAAAAACAACAGAGTATCTAGTCAAGTGGCACGGCTACGACGCCGTGCACAACAGCTGGGAGCCCTACGAAAACCTTCGAGACATCGATAACCTAATTGACAACTACTACCGTTGTCACTGGCCTACGTCTGCAATCTCGGCGGGACGTTGCGACTAAAAGGGCGGGAAGTGTTCTCTCTTCGGATGTACACGAGTCCGTAAACTCTGTGAGAGGGCATTTATGTTCTCAAATTTATGGCCCACCGCGCGTCGACCACAGGATTATCATGCCGATCGGCCGAGGGCATTTTGGCCACTGACCCTGACCTCTGGTGTTCTGTCGAGAAGGTTTTGACTACTTTGACCATTTTCTAGAATGGTCGACAGAATTTTCGTGAAATAGATTGATGGCTTGATATTGTTTTTGTTGACTTCTCGACGATGGTGGATCTTTACAAAACCACGCCTTGATATTCTCGAGGCCCCTTGACTTCTCGGTGGAGCTTTTCGAAGTAGCCACTTATGTTGCGAGCTCGCACGTGTCGCTCGGTTCGAGCACCGAGGACCCAACACATGCCTCATTCGCATTCTCGGAATGGTACATATGTGCTTGAGACACTCGTAATTGAATTACAATTCTTTGCTAATCACAAATTATCCACGTGTCTTAAAATCTCAAATATTCTTTGGCCCCGGACCTCATCCCTGTGAACTACCTTTGTTTGGTTTGGCGTACGAATGTGGAGCGGGGATGGAGAGCTACTAAAATAGCTCTCTGAATGCCGATTTTGAATTCGGGGCATGTCGTTTTCCATTCTTAGAATGTGGGGCACGGCGTGGATTGAGCCGATGAGCATTTTGTTGCCAAGAAAGTGCAGAGAATGAGCGGTCGGCAGTAGCTTGAAGGCCCCAAGTTTCGGCTGGCCGGTTGTTTCGCCTTTGCACGTACGACGATGACATGGACGCACGTCGTAGCCGTTCGACGGCCTACCTGGCCCGATCAGACCACGTCACCGTGAGTTGGCGCGCGTCAGGAACCGAAGCCGGTAGCTTTCGTGTGCTGGCCGTCAGATTTGCAGGGTACGAACTGCTCTTCGGTTTTTTTTGGGGGAACAGAGGGAGTTCGCAGCCTGCTGGAATCGTGCGACGGCGTGTACAGGAGTTGGATTTGCATCCCAGAGACCATCGATTGCATGTAATCCACGGCAACTGTTCCTTATGCCTTTTCGCGACGCTTAGCGAGAAGTTGCTCGCAGCGAAAGCGAAAGGTTGCGGCTGCCAAGGTGGCACAACGGCGAGATCGTCGTCGTTTGGCCGTGCATTGGAGGTGGCTTGGCGCATGCACGGCGTGTGCCTCACTGCCACTCCATGCCTCAGCTGCCCCCTCCCCCTCCACATTGCCTCGCCCCGCTGCCTGTCGCCGACGTATGTGGGCGCAACTGCCGCCCCTGCAACCCCTGGCTCTCCCCCTTCATCGCGTTCGGCCTTAATACCTCAACCTGTCGCTCAGCACAGTAACGTGCTGGTGCAGATTTTCCCCGTGTACGTCGAGCGCGTTCGCTTCCCTCGTTCTTCCACAATGGCGACAGTTGTACAGAGGGCCAGCACCCAAATCGCCGCCGGACCTTCAGGCTCTAGGCCGCATGTTCGATCCGAGCGCAGGGGTCCTTCTTCTGTCGCTGCTGCGAAGTCATCGCAGCTGCTGGCATCCCCCTCCTCAGAGAAATGGTGCAAGACAGTTTCCGCCCAGAGCAAGGTTGTGCCTGTCAGCAGGGCGGGCAGGGGCCCTGTGGCCGTGCGCGCCACTGCAGAGCTGGTGAAGACGGAAGAGGAGGCGAAGTCCTTCGTTGTTCCGCCGCTGACCAAGGAGGAGGGCCTGATGCTGTACGAGGACATGGTGCTGGGGCGCGTGTTCGAGGACATGTGCGCGCAGATGTACTACNCGTGTACGTCGAGCGCGTTCGCTTCCCTCGTTCTTCCACAATGGCGACAGTTGTACAGAGGGCCAGCACCCAAATCGCCGCCGGACCTTCAGGCTCTAGGCCGCATGTTCGATCCGAGCGCAGGGGTCCTTCTTCTGTCGCTGCTGCGAAGTCATCGCAGCTGCTGGCATCCCCCTCCTCAGAGAAATGGTGCAAGACAGTTTCCGCCCAGAGCAAGGTTGTGCCTGTCAGCAGGGCGGGCAGGGGCCCTGTGGCCGTGCGCGCCACTGCAGAGCTGGTGAAGACGGAAGAGGAGGCGAAGTCCTTCGTTGTTCCGGTACGCACGCACTCTGATTGCGTGATGACGGTCCTTCGGGATGTCTCCACCTTCCACGCCTACATTGCAGTTTGTGTCGGCAGCGGTTACCGTCTGTCCTCCCTCACACCAGTAGGGGTTTTCCCCATTCACTAGCGCGGTCATCTGCGAAAGTCACTATCATGATAAACCTCTTTGGCCGCTGTCGGCGCCACTACCGCAGTAGGCTTGTCGTGCTTCTTTTCACGAAATGGCGGGTATTCATGTCTACGTCTTCCTCCACCAGCCACGGCTCACCCTGCTGCACGTGGTGTGCGCGTGGTCTGGCTGCCTCAACGTCTCTGTTCGCATGAATAGTGAAGTCCGCCACTGGTCCCCTCCCTGCTGTGTCCCGTGCCGGCGATTTGTTATGAATGGTTTCTCTGTATTAGTCGCAGGTGGAGGAACCTCGGTTCTCGTGCAGCTCGTCCTCCCTACTCTTGTTTCCCGTCCCCTTCGCAGTCCATTCCTTTGCTCCCCTCACCTTTCACTCGCGCTTCTGCTCCCGCCGCTCCTGCTGCTGTGGTCTGGCAGCCGCTGACCAAGGAGGAGGGCCTGATGCTGTACGAGGACATGGTGCTGGGGCGCGTGTTCGAGGACATGTGCGCGCAGATGTACTACCGCGGCAAGATGTTTGGTTTCGTGCATCTGTACAACGGCCAGGAAGCAGTGTCGTCCGGCTTCATCAAGTACCTGCGCAAGGACGACTTCGTTACCAGGTAGCTGGGGGCAGGCGATCTGTGCGGAGTGTCGGATTTCGGATGGGCGGGAGTCCGGTCGGGGTTGCCTAGGGGTTACGTTGTGTACGTCGTGTGGTGCAAGCGGGTTGTCTGGCAGTGCATCGGGAAGAGCTGCGAATTGGGTCGCGAAGCGCAATGCGGTTGAAATTCACCTGGGACTTCTTAATCCAGACCTGAGGCGAGTGTGGATGGGGAGCTGTGTGCGTCGAAGTGGTTTGTAAGGCTTTGCCAATCATTACCGTGCGTGCACTCGGCTGCTGCTGTGGGTCGTTGTCGTCCTCAACAGAAAGCAATGGAATGTTGAGCTGGAGTAACTAAGTACTGTTGACAATTTGACATGTTCAGCCACGACATGTGGTCACTGAGGAATCTGATTGGCACAAAAGCCGCCTCAGAACATGGCTGCTCGCTAAATTTTAGTGCTTCCTGTATTCCCACCAGCTAACTTGTGCTACTCGGACACTTTGACTGTATGTGTGGTGTGCTGCGTCTGGAGAAAGTTATAGACCCTGAATGCGTCGTCAATTTGTACAAAGGGCTTGGCTGAGGAATGCCATGGCTGTCCTGGTGCGACAAGTACCTTCTTGGGATTCCCATGCGCTGGTCTGGGGTTGGTGGAATGGGTGGTGCAGCACATACCGTGACCACGTGCACGCAGTGTCCAAGGGTGTGCCGTCGCGCGAGGTGATGGCGGAGCTGTTCGGCAAGAGTACCGGTTGCTGCCGCGGGCAGGGTGGCTCCATGCACATGTTTTCCAAGGAACACGGTCTGCTGGGCGGCTTTGCATTCATTGGAGAGGGTATTCCCGTCGCTCTGGGCGCCGCGTTCAAAGTGAAGTACAGCAAGGAGGTGTTGAAGGAAGAGGGTGCAGACCAAGTGTCAGGTAACGCACGCTCTGGCGCAATTCTGCATGTACTACTGCTTCCCATCTTTATGTGTTTGTATTTTTAGTGTGGAGCATGGTGCTTTTTGTAGTGCTGGTGGAGTGAAATGTCTGTGGCGCTGCTCCTGCTGCTGCTCTGTTGCATGCCTCACTTGCCGAAGTCATGTGCAAAAGGATAAGTCTGGACGTGTGAAATGTGGGTGTATGTGACGCTTACTGCCTCCTGTGTTCTCCCTCCCCTTGTCCCCTTGTCCTTTTGTCTGCATGCACTGTCACGCGCTGCCAAGCACAGTGGCGTTCTTTGGCGACGGCACGTGCAACATTGGTCAGTTCTACGAGTGTCTGAACATGGCCGCTCTGTGGAAGCTGCCCATCATCTTCGTGGTGGAGAACAACCTGTGGGCCATTGGCATGAGCCACTACCGCTCCACCTCTGACCCCGCCATCTGGAAGAAGGGTCCCGCATTCGGCATTCCTGGCGTGCATGTGGACGGCATGGACGTTCTCAAGGTGGGCCACAAACTTTGCTCTCTGTTGCCATCAGGACTGAGAATGTGGGAAAGAATGGTTGCAATGACAACATCAGATGATGTGCAGTGAAAGATGTAACTTCTGATTATCAGAGAATACCATGAGGAAGATGTCTTGTTGTGGGTGTGCAGACTCACAGGGAGTGTTCTTAGGACCTCTGGTTTCAGTGCACTGCATAGTCGTGATGCGAAAGTGGTGGGGTTGATTGTGCTGAGGTGCTTCACATGCAGGTTCTGAATGTGGCAGGTAAGAATCACTCCGCGTGTTTGCAATGTCTAGTTTACCCTGCCATGGAGGGATGTCTGTTGTTTTACCAGCGCTGCGTTGTCATGTCTGCACTGTCTCCGCCATGTGGTCACGTTTGTACTGTTGTGGCTGCAGGTGCGGGAGGTTGCTCTGGAGGCCATTGACAGGGCGCGACGAGGTGATGGACCCACTCTTGTGGAGTGTGAGACGTACCGCTTCCGTGGTCACTCCCTGGCTGACCCTGATGAACTGCGCTCACCAGGTGTGCCTCCCTCTCTGTGCTTTTGCTCCAAATTTGCCTCTGGCTGGTGATTATCTGCCGAGACGGTCTTTCTACCCATGTGACAGGGAAGTGTCAGGCCCATGCCTGGTAGTAGCTGCCTTCATCCACTAGTTCAAGCATGTATAGCCCTGACATGGTGGTGGTGGTGTTGGTGGTGGTGGGTGGTGGTGGTGG
>SZWC01008054.1:71595-83953 GCA_023375785.1 Penium margaritaceum
CAGCATGGGTGCTACAGCATGGGTGCTACAGCATGGGTGCTACAGCATGGGTGCTACAGCATGGGTGCTACAGCATGGGTGCTAGGGCATGGGCAGACTGCAATGAAAAATGGTGGGTTAGGCTGGAGGTACAGAGGCAACCTATGTTGACGAGGTTCAGTGACCACTTCCTTAGGGAATAACAATGCGGTTCCCCAACCGAGGGTGCAGGAGAGGTCGAACGTGGCCCTCCCACTTGGGCTCCAACCATCAACAGAATCAAAGTTCGCAGCGTCCACCCAAGAGGCCCAGACTTCAACCATGCAAACAAGATCTGGTGTTTGGCCGTTTCCAAAACCGGCAGCTAAATGATCTGGTACTGAGGCTTAGAAAGGGCCGATCTTTCAAGGTAGGTGGCAGCCATGGACAACCATGGAAATCTGATCAGCCACTTCAGTGCTGCAGCATGCGAGGCAATGGAAGGGCAACACGGAGGCGACACACGGTCAAGGGCTGGCAAGAGGGGGGTGAGAGCAAGAGCGTGCGAGGGAAGACAGGTATGACCGTGAATGGCACATCCATTCCATCGGGTGCGTCGGCTGGACCTTCAACGCGACGCCTTCAACGAACTGGAGCACGGAGCAGTCCTCTCAGCAGTTTGAGATTGCGAAATTTCACAGCGGGATACTCATTGTCCCACCTCTTCAACCTTCAGTGCACGCAGAGCCATTCCTTCGGAGTCCGCGCTTCTGCGGTGGTGTGTGAGAGTCAACGACGTTCTGCGGACACGCATGGGTGATGCCATGGGCCCACAGAGGTGCTTGACCTTGCTCTCCTCCTCCCCACAATCCAGGCTGTGGCGCGAGCCGTCAACTGTTGCGCAGCAACTGACCCTCTTGGAGACACACTGGCGGCCAAAGGCAACACGGTCAGTACTCTGACGCAGAGCCAACGCGGTCAATTACCCCAAACTCATTTTGCAAGGGAGGGGGTGAGCCACGACCAGTCCACAGCCCACAAGCTGGATCACCAGCGACCCGTTTAGACCTGTCAGGCCTTGGCCAAGACGCCACATGGCCGGTAAGAAACGTTCACCTGGCCCTTTTGGCAAGTGCTATGCGGCTGTGGTCAAAGCAGATGCGCACGAGGTCCTTCACACGTGCAGCAAGCACATTGCCTTCCACGGCAGAGCACGGATGCTGTGGAGCAACTTACCCTCGTCGACGTAGTAGGCACTCGGGCATGTCACCCACCGTGGCAGGAGGATTGGCTCCTGTCGCAGACGTGGGGGGCTCATTGGCGTTGGTTTTTCCCACTTTCATGGAGACGACAATGACTGTCGCTGTTGCGTCGCTCCTCGTGTTACACTTGTCAACAGAGAGCTCATGGGTCCGAGCCCTCCTTCCCAAACCCTCTTGGCTATGCTGGTCTGACGTGGCTACTGGGCAACAGCATTAGCGGTGTATCATAAAGGGCAGCAAGGCACACAGCGTTTGCGCACCAGTGATGCCTGTGATTGGAGTCGCAGCTTCCAAAGCTGTGATTTCTGCCATGTTGCAGGTTGCGAGACACACATGGTGTGTGCAGAAGCACACCGAGACGCAGACAAGGCAAACAGCGGGTGAGAAGCAAACAACATGACATGAGACGACGCGACACAACACGGCACGGCATGCCACGGCACGACGCGGCACAGCGCGCCACGCCACGCCACGCCACGCCACGCCACGCCACGCCACGCCACGCCACGCCACGCCACGCCACGCCACGACAGGACAGGACAGGACAGGACAGGACACGGCACGACACGACACAAAATGACAACTGACACTCACCAGAGAGGGCACTCTGATGGTGACGGAGTGCATGCGGCCGTCAGGCGCATCGCTGTTGAGCAAGTCCCACTCAACCGAACGAAATGTTTTCCCAAATACCAATGTCTTCCAGTACAACGCTACCTGCAGTGCCACACCGCCATCCGACCACACCACACATCGGCCAACCACATCACGATTTAACCACACCACACCACACCATGCCACGCCACGCCACGCCACGCCACGCCACGCCACGCCACGCCACGCCACGCCACGCCACGCCACGCCACGCCACGCCACGCCACGTCACGCCACGCCACGCCACGTCACGCCACGCCACGCCACGTCACGCCACGCCACGCCACGTCACGCCACGCCACGCCACGTCACGCCACGCCACGCCACGTCACGCCACGCCACGCCACGTCACGCCACGCCACGCCACGTCACGCCACGCCACGCCACGTCACGCCACGCCACGCCACGTCACGCCACGCCACGCCACGTCACGCCACGCCACGCCACGTCACGCCACGCCACGCCACGTCACGCCACGCCACGCCACGTCACGCCACGCCACGCCACGTCACGCCACGCCACGCCACGTCACGCCACGCCACGCCACGTCACGCCACGCCACGCCACGTCACGCCACGCCACGCCACGTCACGCCACGCCACGCCACGTCACGCCACGCCACGCCACGTCACGCCACGCCACGCCACGTCACGCCACGCCACGCCACGTCACGCCACGCCACGCCACGTCACGCCACGCCACGCCACGTCACGCCACGCCACGCCACGTCACGCCACGCCACGCCACGTCACGCCACGCCACGCCACGTCACGCCACGCCACGCCACGTCACGCCACGCCACGCCACGTCACGCCACGCCACGCCACGTCACGCCACGCCACGCCACGTCACGCCACGCCACGCCACGTCACGCCACGCCACGCCACGTCACGCCACGCCACGCCACGTCACGCCACGCCACGCCACGTCACGCCACGCCACGCCACGTCACGCCACGCCACGCCACGTCACGCCACGCCACGCCACGTCACGCCACGCCACGCCACGTCACGCCACGCCACGCCACGTCACGCCACGCCACGCCACGTCACGCCACGCCACGCCACGTCACGCCACGCCACGCCACGTCACGCCACGCCACGCCACGTCACGCCACGCCACGCCACGTCACGCCACGCCACGCCACGTCACGCCACGCCACGCCACGTCACGCCACGCCACGCCACGTCACGCCACGCCACGCCACGTCACGCCACGCCACGCCACGTCACGCCACGCCACGCCACGTCACGCCACGCCACGCCACGTCACGCCACGCCACGCCACGTCACGCCACGCCACGCCACGTCACGCCACGCCACGCCACGTCACGCCACGCCACGCCACGTCACGCCACGCCACGCCACGTCACGCCACGCCACGCCACGTCACGCCACGCCACGCCACACCACGCCAAGCCACCCCGCGCCACGCCCTGACCCACCCCGCGCCACGCCCTGACCCACCCCGCCTTGCCCCCGCCCCCCGCCCCCGCCCGCACCGTGCCGCACCACGCCATGGCACGCCACGCCACGCCTGTGAAACTAGACGGAAGCTGTACCAGCCTGTAGCACTGTACCAAAGCACAAGCGCACAGCAACTACATGGAAGTTGGAGAAGGAAAAGCTTTGAAAGGGAAAGATGAGGAAGGGGAAGGTGAGTGAGGGGACGCTGAGGAAGGGAAAGGTGAGCAAGGGAAAGGTAAGCAAGGGAAAGGTGAGGAAGAGAAACCGAAGGAAGGGAAAGGTGAGGAAGGACAGACGAGAAGCTCACCAGACTGGCACCGCCAAACGAGCGCCAGAGGGTGTCCATCTGCGGAACAGTGGCAGACACAAACGCTGCCGCTGGCATCGCCGTCTTCGCAGCAATGCCAAACCCAGCAATGCCGGCAAACGCGCTGGCAGCTCCTGCAGCCTGGTCCGAGCGCATCCAATGCTGCCACGCCTGCGTCAGCTGCGCCCACCTGCACCGGCCGCCACACCACGCCATGCCACGCCATGCCACGCCACACCACGCCATGCCACGCCACGCCACGCCACGCCACGCCACGCCACGCCACGCCACGCCACGCCACGCCACGCCACACAGCCACACAGAGGGCGTCTACTTATTAGGCACGACGACACTTGACACCACTTCACGTGCACGCCAGCACAACTCNNNCCACGCCATGCCACGCCACGCCACGCCACGCCACGCCACGCCACGCCACACAGCCACACAGAGGGCGTCTACTTATTAGGCACGACGACACTTGACACCACTTCACGTGCACGCCAGCACAACTCTAGCCAACACTGTGGCTACAAGCCTGCTCCAACCGCGTTGCCATGACAGACAAGGCAGTGGGATGAGGAGGATGGGCCATCCAACGCGACCAGTATGTGAACGAGACACAAGAAAGAACACAAGATCGTGCAGACACATCAACTTCCTTCAGTGCCTTGCCACACGGAAACGCAACCGCACGTCCGCCCACGCGCGCGCGCACACACCAGCTTGTCGGCACGGCTACGGGGGGAGCGAAGGGTTCGAGGCCCTGGACGGCGTGCTGCACGGCGGCATACACCAGCGCACCAATGCCCAGAGGGCACACGATGAAGAAAACGGCCGCCACCACCTCCGCCACCGTGCTCTTCTGCGCCGACCGCACCGCCTGCCCCAGCGTTTGCCGCACGCGCGCCGTGCCCTGCGCCACCGTCTGCCTCCGCCCCCCAGACCCTGGCTCGGGGATCCCCAACGCCCTCCGGAGGCTGTGCGCGCGCTTCAGCCGCGGCCCTCGCTCCCTACCGCTCTCGCGCTCGTCGGCATGCGGGGAACGAGCACTGGCGGAGTCACCCCACCCGTCCGACCCTCTGGCCACCAGCTGCTCCTGGTACTGACCAGCCCCTTCCGCGCCACCCTCTCTCTCTCTCTGCCGCCACATCAAGAGCCGCCCGGGCAGCGCCATCTCCAACCACAGCCCTGGCCCTGTCTCTGTCCCTGTCCCTATCTCTGCGCCTGTCTGCGGCTCTATAGCGCGCCATGCGCTGTCTTGTCGCCGCAACGCCACGCTTGTCGGGTGGGGCCGCAGGCCACGGCGTGGAGGCGCCGCCATCGTGTGTGGGGCCGGCACGCTGGAGAGACACGGACGCGGACAGCAAGCCGGCGCCAGCAGCACCCGACGCCAGCAGCACCCCGTCGGCCGCCTGCCCGCGTCCACTCAGCCGGCCTGCTGCCTCTGCCTCTCCGCTTCCCGCAACTGCTCTCGCCTCCGCGTCTGCCTTGAACACCAGCTGCTGCCGCTGCTGCTCGTCCGCTGCCGCGCGGTCGGCCGCCTGAGCTTCGGCAGGCACCACAGCAGCGGGGGGAGATGCTCTGTTCTGTCCGTCGGGGGCAGGGGCAGACGCGCCGTTGCCTGTGCCAGCGACGGCGCCGGTGCTGGTGCCGGGGGTGTGGCTCGAATTGGGCGGGTCGTGGCCAGCGGGATGCGCGGACGAGGCCAAGGGGTGCGCGTTGAGCGCCTCTTGAGAGTCCGGAGGGTCCTCCGAGTCCAAACCGACGTCCACGTCCACGTCAACATCCAAATCCACGCCATCGGACCCCAGCGCCGCAGTGGTCACGACGCGGGTGAGGCTCGTCCATGGCCTGCCGCACGAGCTCCGGTGAGTGAAGCGTGCCTGTGCCGGTGGCATGAAGGGCAGGGCGGGCCTGCATGCCAGCCTAGGCGCGACGGCGCGGAGTTGAGAGCGGCTGTCCACGGTGGAGAGGTTTGGGGAGAGGGCAACAGCGTCCATGACTTGATTCGGGCGGAGCAAGTGTGGAGGGACAGCACAGGAGTAGCCTGTGGTTGAGGCTGTGGTTCAAGCGGTGAGGTCGCGGTCGCGACCGAGGGCAAAGGGTGCGAAGTGCACGCGTGCGAAGGGGCTGCGTGGTGCGCGAGCAGGCGAGGAGTAAAGCGTGTATGCGCGTGTACAGCCGTCATCGTCCTTCTGGCCGGGCTAGGCAGAAGAATTCTACAACTCACCTCCGAAGCGCCCTTCGCGGCTGTCTCCGCCTCCACTGCGGGGGAGTGACCATGGTGTTGAACCGACGACATTGATATTGATTTCGGCGAAATGGCCAAAAAAACCGCGCAAGCTTAAACATAAGCCTGAGATATCTGTGACTTAAATAATAATAATGCTATATCCAAAAGGTTAAAAGCAACGAATCCATATCCATTTTCATGGTCATACCCGATCGGCGACTGAAGTCGCCGATCCAGCGAAGCGAGGGGGGTGATGTGTCACCCCCCTCGCTACCCCCCCCCCCCCCCCCCCGGCGAGAATCACGATCGAGCAATTAGCCTCTTTTTTTCCGGCATGTAAACCCCCATTCGCGGATTTAGGGTTTTCTAGAAAACCCTAAATTCTAGAAAACCCTAAAGGCTAATCGCTCGATCGCGATCGAGCGATTAGCCTTTTTCAAAATGTTTTTTTTCGGAGATGCAAACCCATTTCTATCCATGCAAACCACTCTCAAACCCTACCCCAAATTACACTCGGGGTTTTTGGGTTTTAATTTTGCGCGGGCTCCTACTGGGCCTCGCGGTAGTGGGGCCCAGTAGGTTCCCTTTCAACGCATGGGGTGTTTCGATCCCCCCCACTCGAAACTGTCGCAAACCTTTTTGAGAACAGTCACAAACCCCTCTATGGTGGGGTTTGTGATTTTCCTCCCATATATGACGACGTCAGCATATTGTCCCTTGATGGCATGCAGCGTCGACATAGCGTGTACATTTGGATATAGCATATTTTTTGCATGCTCGCTGGATATAACGTTAATAAAGAAGCGAAAAGTTCCAAAAATGGATATGGCGTAGTTAATGTGTGAAATGTAGATACCGCGATAGATATCCGGAATTTTGTGGGTATAGGGTCACTCTGCCGCATTGATTTTGAATCTAAGGTTTGATTTGTTTCCCGCTCAATTCTTGATTTTTCGTTGGTTTTAGAAAGACGGGGGACGGGTTCGAAATTGCGGGTCCAGAGTCCTTATTCTGCATTTTTTGCAGGTTTTGTTCTCCAAAAATTACGACGATGGGTCCTGATTTTACGGACGAGAATAAATCTCCATGTGCATTGATGCGCGATTCGACGACATTGCACGTGCAATCCCGGGGGATTGGTTGAAATGTCGAACTGTCCAATTCGATGTTTTAGAGGGGCTCATACCGTCGATCTAGTTCAAATACAACTGAAACCGAGTTTTGATAGAATGTTTATCATTAACGTCTTCATCACGACAACTTCTATTGATTATAGCGTTTTACACAAATCGGACGTTTCCCAGACGTTGGGAGACATGCCACGTAGGCACAATTGGCCGAAGAATCATAAAGAATCAGCGGGAGGGGAATGATTCGACGTTTGATTCCGGAAGACCAAAAAGGCGTAATCGCAAACAGTAGCGAGCTCTCGCCAAAGAGATCGCAGAACTGCCTCCCGCATCGAGCACTAGAATCGAAATCAAACTCAATGTCGCTGGTTCTACGCCCATGGCTGAGCCCGGTTATCAGTGAAGCTTCATGTTCATCTATTCTCTAGAAATAGGGGGTAGATGAACTTAATTAGTTTAAGCTACTGCAACGGATGAGTGAATTGATTGAACAACGAACTTGCGCTTTTTGACACAATGTTCCCGCTTCCTACATACATTCAACGACGCTTCCTGCTTCCCCAGGAGTTCAAACCGACATTTTCCACGTCATGAGCGTCATGATGAATTAGAGGACGGGACTTGCGACACGTAAGGGCGACTCTGATAGTGACGCAAAATGTGCGTGCGTAGTCCAATCACAGAGCCTGTTGAGCCGTAGTTGAATTCAACATCTCCTACAGAAGCGCAGTCCATTCGTAGTGGTTTCATTCATCCATTTTCTTCTCATTGGCTGCAGAATGAGAGGAAGATGAAGGATGAATGCACCATGAAACGCGTAAATGGTATTCACCTAAGCTGGAAACTATGCTAAAGCGTAGGTTGGGGTAGTAGCGTTGTTGATGCAGCGTGCGGGCTTCCATGCTCGTTGCTTGGTCTGCTGCCCCCTCAGTCTGTCGTTGTAGAGTCTAAGTCTGAGTGCTCTGGGTTTGTTACTCAGAAATGCGCACGCCAGTGTTAGCGCCAGAAAAGCAGCTGAAAACTGACTTGACTGATTAGGAATGAAGAATGAGCAACAATGGGAGACCCCTCCAAGTTCTAGCTCCCCCCAGCTCTGTAGAGCTTGTTACTAAGCTAACCAGCCAATTAAAAAAATAGACCTATTTTCTGGCAGGCAGGGTTTTCTCGGTGAGCCCTCCCAGATGGCGGACAGCCATAAACCCGGGCGTTGTCCGTTTTGCCTGAAAACTGGACCATACCATAATACCAATGCTACGAAGGCATTCAAGCGATAAAAAACAGCTAGAACAAGGGTTCAATGTTGCACGCAAGGCGTGCACATGGTTGCGTAGTACTTAAGTGAAAAAAGAAATTTGGAATGTAGGGATACTTCAGAAACCTTGATCATAGTACAACGAAAGTGTCAAAGAGTAGAGTACATTCGCATATGGGTTGTATGTACTTAGTAAAAGCACCTTGCCATTGATGGCAATGAGCGACCATTTGACATGTCCATCTTGTAGTAGCTACTTCTCTCACCATCTCCTACAAAAAAAAAACAGATCTCATCATGCACGGATCGTTTTTGTCGGTCACATGGAATCGAGCTAAACAAAAAAAAACATTTTAGACCCTTGATCCGTGACAAACTTGTTTTGCGAGCATGTTTTGCTTCTCCTTGGTACGAAGGGAATAATGGTGATATTACCTTCTCGTGGCCTCATTTAAGCTTAAAATTTTGAGTGAAGGTTGCCATGCAAGAAAGCAAATGAAAATTTCATCTTCATATTTGTTAGAACCTTCATTTCCCATGCTTCATTCTTATTTTCCTTGCATCGATTGCTATTCACGTGTGATATACATCCTAGTCATTTTTTCAAAGCGTGTACATTCTTTGAAGTCCCATGAGAGTTCCAGCTAGTGATGTTTACATGGAATAATGCAGAAACTTGTGCATCTTTCAGCAAACAAGAGATATCACAATCTTGTTGTTTGGTTAAAACTTTCATGAAAATCCATAGAAAATCCAAGAAAAGGAGAAAATGCTCCATGAAGTTTGAAGAATAAGGATGAAATACAGTTTAGACGTATAGAAGCCCATATTGTGGAGGTAGGTGAATACATTGACGAACAATTTTATTTATTTGTCGTTTCATTCAGAAGAAGTGAGTTCCAAATAACTTCTGTGGGATAATAAGTGCTCTTCTCCTCGTGGATATGGATGCACATGGTTTTTTTTAGAAAACAAATGTTTACAATATCGACCAATAACCTTAAGTACAAAAGGCTTCGTCCCATTCCATAAAAAAATTTATACTATTTTAAAAATATCCAGGCACACATCCTCCTCTGTCTTCATATGAACGCCAGGGTCCAGGCTCACCCCTTGGTCTTGTTTCTGTGCTGATTCAGCTCATCCAACACCCCCTCCCCTCGTCTAACCGGCCTCAGTCCGAGAAATGAAAGTTTTGTAAGAGAACGTTCATCCACCATATGCCATGTTTATCATCTCACTATCTCAACCCACCGTGCTGGCATCCGTCATCGTGCCAAAGTCGACCGTCGTTGGTTGGACTGGTCTTGTTGGAGAGGGTGGCGTACAACAAGGCGTGTGACACTTTCTTTCCTAAATTATTTTTGCAGTGTTTAGATAAAACTCGCGCTGTTGTAACACTATCCTTACTCCTCCCAAACCGGAGTTCGATGCCCTGCCCTGCTAGTTATAAAAACTTCCGTTTCTTCCTCAAATATTTGTACACACAGCACGTCGCCCGGGGGGTGGCTATCGTCACCCCCCGCGCGTCGCCCCCCCACCCCCCCCTCCCCCCCTCCTCCCCACCTTTCGCCGCTCACGGACCACCAGCGTGACGATTTTGAAGCGAAGCTTTTGGCTTCGTTTCAACATCGCTTTGCCCTTTTCCACACCTCTGTGACCCACGCCATTGCGACCCGCGGTAGAAGCAGCAGCAGCAGACGCCGTAGTTTTGGCGACGCCCACAGCAATAGCTGCATACTCGACCAAGGAAGCAACGGCAGCAGCAGGCGGCGGCGGCAGCAGCTCTCGTTTGTGAGTGCGTACGCGGCTGCTGCTACCGCTACTGATGCGTCTGGCGCTGGTGCTGATGCTGCAGTGGACGCAGCCGCTCCTGACGCCAAATCCGCTTCCACCAAGGAGGCGGAAGAGGTCATGCCGGGTTCCCGTCGTGCGTGCGTGCGTGCGTGCGTGCGTGCGTGCGTGCGTGCGTGTGTGCGTGCGTGCGTGCGTAAGTACGTGCGTGCGTGCATGCGTGCGTGCGCGCGTGCGTGACTGTGTCACTGTGTCCCTGTGTGTGTGTGTGTGTGACTGTGAGTGTGACACTCACACTCAACACTCACACTCACACACACTCTCACACTCACACACACGCGCACACTCACACTCACACACACTCTCACACTCACACACACGCGCACACTCACACTCACACACACTCTCACACTCACACACACGCGCACACTCACACTCACACACACTCTCACACTCACACACACGCGCACACTCACACTCACACACACTCTCACACTCACACACACGCGCACACTCACACTCACACACACTCTCACACTCACACACACGCGCACACTCACACTCACACACACTCTCACACTCACACACACGCGCACACTCACACTCACACACACTCTCACACTCACACACACGCGCACACTCACACTCACACACACTCTCACACTCACACACACGCGCACACTCACACTCACACACACTCTCACACTCACACACACGCGCACACTCACACTCACACACACTCTCACACTCACACACACGCGCACACTCACACTCACACACACTCTCACACTCACACACACGCGCACACTCACACTCACACACACTCTCACACTCACACACACGCGCACACTCACACTCACACACACTCTCACACTCACACACACGCGCACACTCACACTCACACACACTCTCACACTCACACACACGCGCACACTCACACTCACACACACTCTCACACTCACACACACGCGCACACTCACACTCACACACACTCTCACACTCACACACACGCGCACACTCACACTCACACACACTCTCACACTCACACACACGCGCACACTCACACTCACACACACTCTCACACTCACACACACGCGCACACTCACACTCACACACACTCTCACACTCACACACACGCGCACACTCACACTCACACACACTCTCACACTCACACACACGCGCACACTCACACTCACACACACTCTCACACTCACACACACGCGCACACTCACACTCACACACACTCTCACACTCACACACACGCGCACACTCACACTCACACACACTCTCACACTCACACACACGCGCACACTCACACTCACACACACTCTCACACTCACACACACGCGCACACTCACACTCACACACACTCTCACACTCACACACACGCGCACACTCACACTCACACACACTCTCACACTCACACACACGCGCACACTCACACTCACACACACTCTGACACTCACACTCTCACACTCTCACACTCGCATACTCCCAGTCACACACTCACACACTCACGTACGCACGCACGCACGCACACACGCACACTCGCACACTCGCACAGTCGCACACTCGCACACTCGCACACTCGCACACTCGGACACTCGCGCACTCACGCACTCGCACTTGCGCACTCGCACTCGCACTCGCGCACTCGCGCATTCGCACTCGCGCACTCGCGCACTTGCACTCGCACACTCGCGCACTCGCACTCGCGCACTTGCACTCGCACTCGCGCACTCGCACTCGCACTCGCGTACTCGCACTCGCACTCGCGCACTCGCACTCGCACTCGCGCACTCGCACTCGCACTCGCGCACTCGCACTCGCACTCGCGCACTCGCACTCGCACTTGCGCACTCGCACTCGCACTCGCGCACTCGCACTCGCGCACTCGCTCTCGCACTCGCGCACTCGCTCTCGCACTCATGCACTCGCTCTCGCGCACTCGCTCTCATGCACTCGCTCTCGCGCATTCGCTCTCGCGCACTCGATCTCGCACTCGCGCACTCGCTCTCGCGCACTCGCTCTCGCGCTCGCGCACTCGCGCACTCGCACTCGCGCACTCGCACTCGCACTCGCGCACTCGCACTCGCGCACTCGCACTCGCGCACTCGCACTCGTGCACTCGCACTCGCGCACTCGCACTCGCGCACTCGCACTCGCGCACTCGCACTCGCATTCGCACTCGTACTCATACTCGTACTCATACAATCACATTGTATGTGTGTGTGTGTGTGTGTGTGTGTGTGTGTGTGTGTGTGTTTGTGTGTGTGTGTGTATGTGTGTGTGTGTGTGT